>SJJU01019259.1:0-11566 GCA_012932125.1 Conopomorpha cramerella
AAGATTGCAACAAGAATATATTTTACAAAAACTGAATTCATTCATAATTTATTCAAAATGTGGTGATAAGTCATTGATACAGGGATGGGGAATTAGGTAGGAGACCAATCCAGAAGATTAGATTTGATTTAAATAAATTAGATTTTTTTAGAGCTAAAAATGTTCTTGATCCTAAACACTTTTGATGTGTGTACTAAGGTAGGCAGTGTCTTTTTCCCTATACAGGGTGGCTCATCAAATCGGTCAGTATGGGAAAGTCTGAAACTATAAGACATACGAAGATTTGTTCTTAGGGACCATGTCACCGATTTTGATAAAAAGAAAAACTGCATTCATACTTTATTTGAAAAAATAACTGTATTCAGCTCGGGAATCGAACCCGGTTGCTTTGAAAAAATAAACTTGCACTTTTCACGTTTTCTTTTTAAATATCGATTGTGTAGGTCTTAAGCTGTAAATGTCTTTATGAAACATGATGTTGAAAATGAATAAAATGCATTGTTTTGACATACTTTAATTTATCGTACTATGTATGTATACATACCAATGAACATTCCATTTCATCAATCAGGTGTGAACATAGACGACATTGACTCCAGCACAGTGATGCCGACACAGAAGAAAGTGATACTCAACGACGAGGATCAATACGCGGAAGACTTGAAACTGAACTCCTCGATACGGGAGACCTTCCTCAACAGATTCGTGCAAATGTTCCTCGTCTACGAGAACTTTGTCATAATGCCCGATCAGGTGAGTGATTGATTGATTGCATGATGGTGGGTGTCAGTCAATATTTTTTTGTTTATTGTCTAGATTTTTTTTCGGTTGTTTTAAGTTTTTTGTCTCTGTTTGTTTTTATGTTCTGACTTGTTATTATTATTAGAGCGTCTGTGGTCCAGTTGGTCGGACACTTGACTTGTAACCGCGGGTTCGAGTCCGGTTACTAGACGTCTACAAATGGGACTCTTTTTCAGAGCCTATGTACGCAACGCAACGCTCGTACGGTGAAGAACAACATCGTGATGAAACCCGCACACCACAAGGTGTGTGAACCCTATAACGGCGATGAGCTCACCCCCTGTCACGTTTGGTTTAATACGCTTGGTGAACCGTGGGCACTTGCTAAGCAAGTGCCTCTGCCTACCCCGCTTTCAGATTAAAAGGCATAAAGTGTATTTGTTTTTTATTTTCTGACTTGTTATTTTACTATTTGTTACCTATACTTATTTACTGCAATCATCAACAGCATACCTACCTAAGTTTTGTCTGTGTTGCACGAAGAAATTACTTTTCATTCTTTCTATCCTCTTTCTTCAGAATCGCAGAAAGTTGAATCTTGTTTAAAAAAGTATCTTGGATTACCACTGCCTTTATGATATAAATTACGCTCGCTCTTCTTTCGAGAAAAGTACATATCGATGGCTTCCAGCCAAATAGAGTGGCTTAAAGTTTAAATAAAGCAATGTTTTGGGAGAAAAACACATAATCTCTACCGCGTAAGCGACATCAAACTACGTCATACAGGTATGAAACCTAGACAAATCGACACAAAAAAAGGCGATCCAAACTATATACTCAACTCATTTTGACAAAAATGTCGCTTAGGCCTTTTTGGCTGGAAACCATCGATATGTTTACTTACTTTTTAAGCGAATTATATTTGCTACTGTCGTAGGGTGCAAAGAAACCAGATAGGACTTAAAACGAATGATTTTATTCTAATTTCTACAAACTAGGAGAGAGAATGGACCCGATGTTAGGTGTCACATTACTCTACTTTGTACAATCTAACTATCCTAAAAGAGTATGGACCCGATGTTAGGTGTCACATAACTCTTGTGTAAAACTAGTGAGCCGATTCGATGTTAGGACTCAACTGACTAAGCGGTAGACTATCATCTCTTTCGTTGGCTCGGTCCGGATGGTGTACGTGATCGACGTCAGCGCATCATGGGCACGTTGCGAGGAATCAGCACTTTCGAATATGAGGCATATGTGAGGTACCAATGGCACTGGCCGCAATACTAGCACTCGCTTTTGCCATCGTTTGAGATGTAGAACGCCGACGCAGCAGTCGGCTCGTTCGACGGCTCGTGATATAACAAGCGACCAAACAATCAAAAATGATCTCAGTTTAGCATTGTTTAGTACCTTTAAATCATCCATCATCCAATGTTTTAGTATTCTTTATCATTCGCAATCTCCATTCTCCTCAGTACCGGTGAATCCTGGCTATCATCCCGGGAGTGCGATTGGTGAACTTCGACAAGGCGTCTGTTCCTGTCCGACCAGCCGCACGTCAACAGGCCCTTCCTGTCCCGATTCCCTGGCAGACCGCAAATGTTTCGCGCAACCTAATTGACAACCAAGATACTGTCAAATTGGGGCGAGAGTACTGAACGCCAGCCTAGCAAGTGTTCGAAAGCAGAGAATTAAGGGCTGTGCAAGTATGTATAATATACTTTTTTGAATGGTTATTCGAAAGAAGTTCTAATTCAAATTCAAATAATTTTATTGCCTTCATGTGTATACAATAGGTGGTAGTTTTATGGTGTAGTCTCAACATGAAACCCTGCTAGGGCACTGCAACATTAGACTATAATAAACTAAAACTAGAGGTAGGGACTTATACATTAAGAAGAGCTTAAAAAGTAACAATAAAATAAAGTTTTTTTTTTTTAAACTCTGAATTTGTGACAATATAAGTATCGTACAGCTAAAGTGGAAACTAAACATTAAAAACTCTTGTAAATTATAAAAACTATTTTGTATAAGGTACATTTTAAGGACTTTTTTTAACTTACTTAATTCTAATACATTTTTTTTTTGTATTTATTTGCATTTAGGCGCAAACGTTGTATGTGTGCATTCATTTCATAGTTATAACTCATTCGATTATGAAATGGAGATATTTTTTTGACGTTTTTCTGACAGATTTTCAGGCTAGGAACTGTCATTACTGTCAAACTTTGCACGTATGGAAATTGTCCATTACGTCTCTATCGTTGAAAATATTTTCCGACATTGTTTCGCGAAGTGACAGATCGGCCTGTGAAATCGTTGTATATAATAATATAATAAAATAAACAGAATATAGTTACTAGCTTTCTTCCTATTTGATGTCCTTACGCGCAAACATACGATTGCAAAAAGAATGATTTATTCATGTTCGTTGTTTTCAAGCGTTACACTATAATGTAAAGTGCATTCTTAATGAAATTACGTATATATGTTATTAGTTTGCTATTTTTTTTTTACTATTATGTTATTACAAAGTAGACTCTTGAAAAGACTAGCATGAAGACATTATTCGTCTCATAAGCGCATAAGGACTTCAACAAGAAGAAAGAGTAATTGTTTTCTGTTTATTTGACGAACGCTTTGACAGACGGATTTGTCACTTCACGAAACAGTGTTGTCGGATTTTTAACGATAGAGACGTAATTTTATATTCGAATGAATTGAAATTATCAAATCCATAATCTCCTACTCAGATAATGTAATTGTTTAGTTCATTATACTTACATGATACGAAGTGTCAAATCGTTTGTACAATTATTGAACATGGAGGCTATCTGTTCACTTATGAACTAATTACTTTAACTGTTAACTTAATTCACTTATGAACTTGTTTGTACAATAGTAATTAATATCTACTATATAAAAATAAGTCGGGTTTTCCTCCCTGACGCTATAACTTCAGAACGCACGAACCGATTTCCACGGTTTTGCATTCGTTGGAAAGGTATCAGGCTCCGTAAGGTTTATAGCAAAGAAAATTTAAGAAAAATTTCAACAGAAAAGCGGGAAAACGAAACGAAGCCATCTGGTGGCGAAACGGAGTTCGCCGTGTTTGCTAGTCTTTAAATAAAACTGTATGTAGGTGTGTAGTCGTTTAACAGCGCTTCGCAACCGTCGCCGCACGTCTACGACAGCCAAGATTCATTCTTTTATACATTAGCTTAAAGTGTGGACATTAAATTAATGCATAATCTTCTACCCAGATAATGTAATTGTTAAGTTCATTATCCTTACATGATACGAAGTGTCAAATCGTTCGGCCAATTAGTGAACAGATAGTTCGTTAGCGCCGGAAGGCGCTGGTTACCGGCATTCCTCCTGTATACGCCCTCAATTCACTTATGAACTTGTCCACTGCTGGACATAGGCCTCTCCAATGGGGAATTTTCTTTGACGTTTTTCCGACAGATTTTCATCAATCATTACTGTCAAACTTTATTTGGAAATCATGACAAATGAAGAAGAATGAATTGGAAACAATGACAATTCTCCACCGGAACATCTGTCAGAAAAACGTCAAAGAAAATTCCCCATTGCACGCCACTGTAATCTGTTTTCGGCTTCTCGAAGAAGCCGAACTCGCTTCATCATCAGCCACATAACGTCCACTGCTGGACGAGGGCCTCCCCCAATGAGATCCGTCATTTGGGGTGAAATACCAGTAATCGCCACGCTTGACAGGCGGGTTGGCGATCGCAGTGGTGTTGTGGTTTAACTCACAGAGAGCGCTGCTGCCTGTTCTCTGGAGAGCTCCCTCGGTCGTCTCTTACGACCCCCATGACGGGAAAAGTTGGGCTGGGGTGGTGGGTGACACATGTATTCTATTCGCCGTCACCACACGGCTAATGCAATAGTAATCGCTTATGCAATAGTAATTAATACCTTTAACCCTTTAACAGACAGAAGGCTTGTCTGAAATTAATTGACTTTAGACTGTATTTTAATGGAATAAAGTTTAAAATTAGGTGGGATCTATATTCCCTCTGCCTGGTAAAGGGTTAAAAAAACCGTTTTCCAATCCACCAGACGGCGGCACACAGAGGCCGGGCGGCCCATATACTCGGTGTGCGGTCGGCGCGTGTCTCCGGCCGCCCCCGCGGCGTGGCTGGAGACGTGTCTGCCTCGCGAGCGACTCCCCCACCGGGCCGCCTACTACCGCGCCTTCCCGGCTCGCCTGGACCGCGCCGCGCTGCAGCCGCCGCCGCATAGCTATGACAGGCGAGATTGATACTTATATACATTGTCTTAGAGAACACATTAGCTTAAAGACAACTAGATTAGATAACTCAAGGCGAGTAAGCATGACGTGAGCTTGGCTCGCCTCGACCGCGCCGCGTTGCAGCCGCCGCCGCATAGCTATGACAGGCGAGATTGATACTTACATACATTGTCTTAGAGAACACGTTAGCTTAAAGACAACTAGATTAGATACCTCAAGGCTGGTTTGAAAGGCGAGTAACGCCGCGCTACCCATAGAGATGGCAAGCCAGATTGATACTTATATGCATCACATTAGAGCCCACAACTGTATGTAGAGATAGTTTAACAGCCCTTTGCAGCCGTCGCCGCACGGCTACGACAGGCGAGATTGATACTTACATACATTGTCTTAGAGAACACGTTGTCCCACCACCACCCAAGCCCTGCCTGCCTCTCGGCGTACGGGCCATTTTCTGGAGACGTGCACACGTTTTCTTGACTCCATACAAATTATCTTTATCCGTCCCTGTTTTGTTGCCAACTCTCCCCCTTCTGGGGCATGACGACCACAATTACGGAGACTTCGCGTCGGGTCCTCGTCGCGTCTTCAGTCGTTAACAGGCTTCATATGTTCTTCGAGCTGTATCCCAGCGATTAGCAAACTCACGCAAGCGTTCAAAGTTCCCTCGACTGCTAACCAGATCCCTAAAGTATATTAGCCCTGGCTCGATACGCTCCAGTTTATTAAGCATCTCATTCCTTGCCTCATTGTATAATCTACATAGAGAACACGTTAGCTTAAAGACAACTAGATTAGATACCTCAAGGCGAATAAGCACGACGTGAGCTTAACACTGCCTGCCACTCACCGCGCGCCTCGGCCACGCCGCGCTACCCATAGAGTTGGCAAGTCAGATTGATACTTATATGCATCACATTAGAGCCCACAACTGTATGTAGAGATAGTTTAACAGCCCTTTGCAGCCGTCGCCGCACGGCTACGATAGGCGAGATTGATACTTATATACATTGTCTTAGAGAACACGTTAGCTTAAAGACAACTAGATTAGATACCTCAAGGCGAGTAAGCATGACGTGAGATTACCACTGCCACTCTCCGCGCGCCTCGGCCACGCCGCGCTACCCATAGAAATGGCAAGCCAGATTGATACTTATATTCATCACGTTAGAGCCCACAACTGCATGTAGATGTAGTCATTTAACAGCGTTTCACAGCCGTCGACGCACGGCTACGACAGGCGAGATTGATACCTATATACATTAGCTTAAAGCCCACATTGTCATTGACCCTTCCGAGACCGAATGAGCTCTCTAGACGTCATCACACTAGCTACTTCCCCACATAGATGTTCCAGGTGAAACTGATACTTGTTTACATTAGCTTAAAGCACTCAACTCGGTATGTGTAGAAGTGCTAGGAAAGTAAACTCTAGAACATCCTGCATTAGCACCGTTACCGCACAGCTACAACATGCGAGAACGATATTAATGTACCCGTCAATATTAGTAATCCATCAATCAGTCCCTTCAATCTTCATCAGTATCTATCTTTCTATCGTTTCAATTCTTATAAAAACTACTCAACTCATATAATGATAGAATTGTGTCGTAGGGGATCCTAGTACTCTAATTTTCACGGTCAGGATCTTGAAAATGTTTCAAATATTCTAACGAAATATTTATACAAATATTTATATCAGAGACTTATAAAGTTTTTGATAGTATGTAAATATTTGTTTAGTTTTACCTTATTTATCATAGTAAAATATAAACATTTGAGAAATACCAATAATTTATCGATTTATGTTTCTTCATACAGGGGTCAGACAAAACAGGTTCTTTTATTTTGTTGTATTTAGTTTTTTTTATAAGAGATATTGTTTTTATTAACACAATGAACAAGCCTTTGACCACCACCCTGGCTGATGTTAAGCAGCGATATGGTCTATGATGGAGCACACTTGTTCACTAAGTACCTATTTGTATTATATTATTTATATTATGCTAGCATTATTACTGGGCCAATAAACATTATTAAATCATTTCAAGTGATTTACTGAGTACATATTTGAAATGCAAATATTTTACATAATGCAGCTAAACGTTCAAGATTTAATATTTTACTCCAAATTTTTGTTTCTTTCATTTGTGTACTTGCCAGTATACTTCTTACACTTATTTTAAATAATTTATTAAAATAATGCCTTGAAATAGTTGACATAATTTATGTTAGTATTTAGTTTTTTTCTGATTAATAAGAGCCCAGCAGTAGACTTCAGTGGGCTGACCTTATGAAGTAAATATGGGTATACATAAGTACTATACAGGATGGCCCGGAAAATCGTGGATCTAACGAAACATGTTGATAGATGGGATTATTCCTAACCAAAAATACTTTTACAGCATGAGCAAAATACCAACCGAAAAAACACATAATTTTTTTCTCATAGAAACATCCCGTTTTTGACAAACATGACTTAAAACTCTGTTGCATATACATATTAATAAAAACCAGTGCTCTACCAGTAAAATTTACAATAAAAAAGGGAATAATACATTTTGTACACTACATGTTTTGTTTTTATTGTTTTCTCATGTCACGTGACATGATTGATTGACAGCTTGGTTTAAATCCATCTGTTTCCACTGTTTACCTGGTAGTTTTATCCGATTGATATAGAAATATAAATAGTTTTTCTGATTTTTTTTTAAGGTTGTGTTTAATATAAAATATTTAGTCAAATTGCTTGTGTTTTTGGCACGCTGTATGTTGATCGATTGTTCATGCATGTTTCATATAGCATGTTATTGATACCTGCCCCCCTAGCAAAGCGTTCCAAGATAGACATGACAAGACATACCATTTTTTTAAGGAAACGCGCACTGACATGATATTCAATGTTAAAACGGGTATTATAGCGCGAAGATTAACCAAAGATAAGCACACGTAAGCTCGCGACCACGACACATGTAACTGTGTCGAAACGTCGGGCAAACAACGAAGGTAAGCTGAATGCTTATCTTTGGTTAATCTTCGCGCTATAATACCCGTTTTAACATTTAATAAAGACATACCAAGCACAGCGATTGGTTGAAACAAGCTGAGTCGCACGATGTGTGACATAGCAGCCAATCACAGCGCGTATTTGCTCTATGTCGTGTCTTTCTTGAAGCGCTTTGCTATGGGGGTTGTCCCAGTGTTAACTTTAGAAAAATACAACTAAATTCGTGTTTTTATTTACTGATACCAATTTGACAGTTTTACTCTGCTGTAATAAATAAAGCGTTTCTGTTATGTAACTGCATTTTGCACCTCAGTGATTACAGTACAACAAAGGTTTTTAGGCGCGCGAATGCTATAATTTAAGTTTTTTCTCTATATCCACACCGGTATTTATTTGTACCTTACTTGAATTTATATTAGAAGCTTAGTTTATGCTTGCATTTGTGATACGAATCATTATTCATAGCTATCTTAAATTGGGTGCAAAACTATCTGGCCACGCAGCTGTTTGACTGTATAATATGTCCATCCATTTTGTGAAGTAACTGTCAAATTGGGATTTCGAATAAAAAAACTCCAGTTTCAATGTTTCGTTGACCATAGATAACAAAAAGCGTATAGATCGATTAATGAGAGCTGACACTGTTCACAGTATTCACTCTAAGGGGAGACAACGCAAAGCTGAATGTAGATGGCGCTTTGTACGCTTGACCCATATGGACCAATGACAGTGAGGCAATCCGTCACATGAACTTGTAGTGACAATCGATCGACCAATCGTGGCTGTTTTGGGTCAAGCGTTACTAGCGCGATTAGTTTTCTACCCCATTGACTTATACAGCGTGTTTTTTTATGCGTGTGACTTAGCCATAAGGTTTAGTCACGTCTTGTTTGCCACGTGTGGCTGACATCGGAAAATGAAAAGAAACACTCTGTATTTGTATGCAGTGATACGTCACGCCGCTCGTTTATTCACATACACTACACAAACGCAACATGTCAATGTGTTTAGCAGTGGCGTGCACTGGCTTTTACGACAAGGTAGGCATTAATCCCCAAGGATTGACGCCTATGTGTAGGTAACTTGTCTTTACGAAATATAGATATCTACTCACCCACAAAACACAGGACCTTCGTTAGCCTATGTCGTGAGTACAAGAAAAAAGGATGTAGCAATAACTCTATTATTAGGTCGGGTAACCAAGATACTAAGGTAGGCAGTGTCTTTTTGCCTATATGGTGTGCACGCCACTGGTGTTTAGATGCCAGCTCTTATTATTTGATCTGTACCATTGACTCAGGTGCTTTTGAGACACGGGTGTTACTTTGATCTGAACTTTCTAGAAGCCATAAAGTATTCATTCCTTATTATTTAGATTATAGACTAAATAAAGTAGTAGTACCCTATATCGACGATGGGCTCACCCCCTGTCACGTTGGGTTAAAATACGCTTGGTGAACCGTGGGCTCTTGCTTAGAAAGTGCATCTGCCTACCCCGCTTCGGGATTAAAAGGCGTGAAGTGTATTTTTTTATTTTTTTAAAGTAGTAGGAGACTATTACTTTATTTTATTATTTACTAGCTGACCCGGCAAACGTTGTTTTGCCAATATTAATGTCTTTTAATTATTAATTTAACAGTGGTTCTCTGCTATTATATACATGTATTTCATATAAACCTTCCTCAGGAATCACTCTATCCACTGAAGAAAATCGCATCCAAATCCGTTGCGTAGTATTAAAGATCTAAGCATACATAGGGACAGACAGCAGGAAGCGACTTTGTTTTATACTATGTAATTTTTTTTATTAGTATCTGTAATCTTGACTGCACCGTGATCCCTAATTATTCATGTCTTGTTATCTGAAAGAAATAAATTTCTTTTATTTATTTTATTTATACACTATACACTTTCACGCATTTTAATCCCAAAGCGGGGTAGGCAGAGGCACTTGCTTAATAAGCAAATGCCCACGGTTCACCAAGCGTATTTAACCCAACGTGACAGGGAGTGGGCCCATCGCCGTTATAGGGTTCACACACCTTGTGGTGTGCGGGTTTCATCACGATGTTGTCCTTCACCGTACGAGCGTTGCGTTGCGTACATAGGCTCTGAAAAAGAGTCCCTTTGATACACGTCCAGTAGCCGGACTCGAACCCGCGACCTCCCGGTTACAAGTCAAGTATCCGACCAACTGGAGCACAGACACTCTTTTATTTATTAAATAAAAAAGCAGGAGTCTGCATTAAATTAGGCAAAGAAGCAGAAAGCATCAGATCAAAGTTACCTCGTGAATCAAAGTAGTCGCAAGTTATGTTATTATATTATATACATTTAATTTTGTGTATGTTTGTTATATCTAAGCGGATATTATGTCTAACAGAGAAACCAGATCTCAATAAAGTATTTACTTTTATTACTATTTATATGACATATTGTGCTTTTCTAAAAAGATAATATGCAATCACTGATTTCATATTTTTTTCAGTGTTGCCAGTAGATAGCTAATTGTTTGTTTTTTTTTTTGGTGTTAAATATGTCCCGGTCTTCCTGTTGATATTATTTTGTTTATTTTAATAATATTAAAAAACTTGATGAACGCGTTGAATCTCGAAATTTATGTATATTTATATTTTGCTCAATTAATCCGAAATTAAAAAGTGACTAAAATTGGTAAATATTCTTTAGTAATTCTGGTCTGTTTTTTTTAACACTTTAACGGACAAACCGATAGTTCGTGAACGTGTTGTTTTATTTTTTTCTCTATTAAGTCCCATATAATGGGCACAAGATAAACACAATAAAGATAAATACAATCTTATCATATTTATTTTAGTGGTACATTTTAATGAATAAAATAGTCTAACTGAATAAGAGTGAGGTAGTTTAAGCAAAATTATTTATATTCATTCCCTTATATTCATAAAGATATTTCATTATTTGTTCTAAATTGAAGATAAATTAGATTTCATAAGCCCAAAAAACCTGGTTGAAACCGACATCTTTAAAATACAATCTTATCATATTTATTTTAGTGGTACATTTTAATGAATAAAATAGTCTAACTGAATAAGAGTGAGGTAGTTTAAGCAAAATTATTTATATTCATTCCCTTATATTCATAAAGATATTTCATTATTTGTTCTAAATTGAAGATAAATTAGATTTCATAAGCCCAAAAAACCTGGTTGAAACCGACATCTTTAAAATGGTTTTCCTAATTAACATTTTTTAAGTGGTATCACCTTTATTTATTGCTGGGGTAGTTTAGAAATAGCTACTGTCATAGACGATTAAGTTTCAATGTACGAATTCATGTCAAAATAATAGTCTACGTTTCACAATAACGAAACTAGTTTAAGTATCACTGATAAAATAAATAAGTTTACTAAGTGTAAAAGGACCCGTGACTTCTGGGTGTGATTAAAAATTAACTTCACGCCTTTTAATCCCAAAGCGAGGTAGGCAAAGACACTTGCTAAGCAAATGCCTACACATGTTTTATTAACATTTCTATACAGAGTGTAAAAGGACCC
>SJJU01019265.1:0-10035 GCA_012932125.1 Conopomorpha cramerella
AGTGGATGTAATTTTTTTCTTTCATAAGAACCTTCTGCTGTCATTAATAAGCACAACAAAAGAAGAATTAGCGAAATCGGTCCACCCGTTCCGGAGTTATGAAATGACAACGAAAAGTGGCTTTGATTTTTATATAATAGACTAGTGGACTCGACAGACGTTGTCCTGTCTTAACTATTAATATGAATATCTAGGGTGGCCTGTGCCCAGCAGTAGATGTCATTTTTTTTCTTTCATCTTTCATCAGAACCTTCTTGCTTCATTAAAAGCACAACAAAGAAAGAATTAGCGAAATCTATCAACCCCGTTCCGGAGTTATGGCAATGAAACCGAAAAGTGGCTTTGATTTTTATATAATAGATTATAATATGTAAATTGTATTGCTATATTTAGTTTATTTACATATTTATTAAAGTCCTCACTCATGAGTGCTGGCAGAATCTGGTATTCTCACACTCTTTAACCCTTTACCAGGCAAAGGGAATACAGATCTCAATTAATTTTGAACCTTAGTCCGTTGGAATATAGTCTAAAATCAATGGGTTGCAAACAAACCTTCTGCCTGTCAAAGGGTTAAAAAGTTATGTGTGATCATACGTACCTCCTCTGTTTTTTCGTCGGTCAAAATAAAGCTATTATAACGACAAATGTACCTACCTTGACAGTGCGAATCATCTGCAAGAACTTTTCGTGCTCGTACTGACGCAGTTGCCTGTACTCGTCAGCTGAACCCACCTGCAAATTGTTGCATTTTATGTATCAAATGTCAAGATGTCCCTTGTAGATGTAAATATAGTACGCAGTGGCGTGCACTGGCTTTAACTACAAGGTAGGATAGTAATCCCCAAGGATCGACACCTATGTATAGGTAACTTGTCTTTACGAAATACACCTATGTACTCCACACCCACAAAACACAGGACCTTCGTTAGCCTATGTCGTGAGTACAACAAAAAAAGATCTAGCAATAACTCTAATATTATTATGGGTAGCCAAAATACCAAGGTAGGCAGTGTCTTTTTGCCTATATGGTGTGCACGCCACTGATAGTACGGTGTTTATAGAATTCCGAGAGAGGTTTAGAAATATCCCCAAAAATTAATAAAAGTCAGCGAATAGGTTAACTGTGTAGGGTTTATTGTAGGAAGAGACTGAGAGCGGACATGTTAGTACGTCATCAATGCCGAACGCCTAGAATTTTACATACAGCAAAATCTCTGTATAACTTAACTACATTAGTAATTAGACTACTTAGAAAGGCACTTAGGTAATGTCCATATTTTTCACAGTGTTTTTGCAACGTCCAATGCACCTACGGTTTTTTTTTTTATCACTATGAACAAGCGTTTTCCACCATCCTGACTGATGTTAAGCAGCGATGTGGTCTTCGATGGAGCACACTTGTTCATTAGGTACCTATTCACCCCAGTGACTTGAAGACCTTCAGACTGTACTGCGCAGGAAACACAGACTCCGGCAAGTTGTTCCACATCCTGGCGGTGCGAGGATTCTGTGACGCTAGTCCAACCACCTCAGTTCCTCGAGGAACCGCAACAAACCTTACCCCTTAACCTTTTCACAGCCAACGTCATATACATCAGACGCATTCTTCTGGCCAGTAAAAGAAATTAATTCAAACCGGGGACAATTACTTTTGTTTTTCAATGATTTGAAAACATGACATGACTTATCAAGCTTTGTGTTATACTACTGCATATCTGTATGTAATAACACTTATAGCGTTGAAGAAATAAACGATTTGATTTGATTCAATTATTTTTGAGTTTGAATTTAAATTGGAGAGGCCTATGTCCAGCAGTAGACAAATATGGGCTGATGATGATGATGAGTTTCTTTTAGCACCGAACTGAATTTACCGGACCTATAGTCTGTATAATGTAGAGGAGCGTCTGTAGTCCAGTTGGTCGGATACTTGACTCGTAACCGGGAAGTCGCGGGTTCGAGTCCGCCTACTGGACGTGTACCAATGGGACTCTTTTTCAAAGCCTATGTACGCAACGCAACGCTCGCACGGTGAAGGACAACATCGTGATGAAACCCGCACACCACAAGGTGTGTGAACACTATAACGGCGATGGGCTCACCCCGTGTCACGTTGGGTTAAATACGCGCGCGTGAACCGTTTTGCTTATTAAGCAAGTGCCTCTGCCTACCCCGCTTTGGGATTAAAAGGCGTGAAGGGTATTATTAGTCTGTATAAACATACCTGGAGCTTATGCTTGGTCTTAGGCTTGGGGGGTTCAAACGGACAGGTCAGGATAGCCAATTTCACATCCTGAAAAAAAAGTTGATCATACAATATTTTTGGAATGCCTCAACAAACTTAACGCCTATTATGTGTGTAATAATAGCAAAGTGACAAGTACTTTACGCACTCATTCAAAAGTACTGGAGAAACAAGCGTGTTTCCCATGGCACTATTCAATGGCACAATAAACTATAATAGAGCTGTTCACCAGTCAGGCATGTATCCGGCCATCAAGCATTTGTTAAATTAGTATTAAGTCATATTTATGTTAAGTATACTTAGCAGTAAGCCGTAAAAGTAAAAGAAATTAACTCGAACCAGGGACAATTACTTTTGTTTTAAAGTCATAAATGACGTTCATCAAGCTTTGTGTTATGCTACTGTATATCTGTATGTTATAGCACTTATAATGATGAAATAAAGAACTTTGACTTTGAATCCCATGCTGAACTGTGATGTAAATAATTCGATGGTCCCTATTAAGAAAGTCGGATCTACAAAACAGAACATGTTCAGGAGAGAAGATAGTTTTGGATATTAAAACTAAACTACTTGTGGTACGTACTTCAAATTTACAACAGCTTATATTATATATATAGATTAGTGAAGCAACCTGTCAGTTACCTTAAGTTTCTTAGGCATCTGCGGGTGACTCATGGTCTTGTCAATGACAACACCCTTGACGAGCATGGCATCCTCCATCTTGCCTCCAACCTTGCCCTCCACCTTGATCAGCTCGAAGTTCACGTCCCTCTTCTCCAGGTCGGCCACAGACAGTATGGCCTGTGGGGTGTATGTATGTATTGTAGATATTTATCTTGCAAACACATTATAAAATATATATCTCTGTTATAGACTTGTGTACCAGAATCTTATTTATAAATACAGTTTGATGTATTTGTTTAGTCCGTAAGTTGTTGGTGTGTCTTAAATAAATAAATTACCAAAAAAATGTTGCTGTAGCATAAAACTACCTCTCAGAAACTATTCTGATCATATTGTATTTGATGAGAGTGAAAAACAGATGTAAATTTTAGACAGTACAGTACGACACTTTTGCGTTTTGTTAATATTGACAACTTGTTAAAAACCATGATTGTGTCAAGTGTATTTTTGGCACTCCCTTGCCTGACTAACTAGCTGAACTTAAAGGTCAATATTAACTGCACTACAGATCCTTTGGAAACACAATGTAATAATTGTTCAACGGTCCACCTCCACCACCATATTGTTTTCAAAAATTAAAACTTCTACTTCTAACAGCGTCCGTGGTCCAGTTGGTACAGATCTGTGGTCCAGTTGGTCGGATACTTGACTTGTAACCGGGAGGTCGCGGGTTCGAGTCCGGCTACTGGTCGTGTACCAATGGGACTCTTTTTCAGTGCCTATGTACGCAAGCCAACGCTCGTATGGTGAAGGACAACATCGTGATGAAACCCGCACACCACAAGGTTTGTGAACCCTATAACGGCGATTGGCTCACACCCTGTCACGTTGGGTTAAATATGCTGGGTGAACCGTGGGCATATGCTGTAGCACGTGTATCTGCCTACCCCGCTTTGGGATTAAAGGCGTGAAGTGTATTTATTTATTTATTTTACTTCTAACTTTATAATAATAAACACTTCTAGTAAAGGTGAAGTTAATCTTTCATGGGCATATTTCAGGAATCCTCTACAGGTAGTGAAAGGATAACAATGATATTTTTTTTAACCACATTGAGCAAAAATGGTTGTCAACATTGTGCCTGATCTACGGTCTACAATGGAGTACACTAGTTCATTAGGTACTTATTTACCTGCGACTTGAAGACCTTCATACTGTACTGCACAGAAAACTTTTTTGAAAATGATTTTATGTTATTTTTTTTTTTTAGGGATTATAACAAGGTCTTGTCTTACACAAAACATATGTTAAAAATGACAGTAAAAAAAAACAGGTAAGTGCAGCCTTAATAACAAGCTACCACTGAGAGCAAATTTTTTAATTATTTATATTATTAAAATAAGAAAAATTACAAAACAATAATTTTAGTATGCTGCTATAAAAAATGTATTTCTACTAAACAATTTTACTGTAGTTATACTGTGCAGGATATAATAAATGGTAGACATACATAAATGTAGATAATACGGGATTTGTCTACGGCTCAACATCCATTGCACCTTATGTTTAATGGTGTTGGGTGTCCAGACAGAGCAAAAGCCCTTAACCTTTTGACTGCTAAAAGATTAATTTTGTTTTCACAATTTGGATTCTGTTGTCATAGTCATAAACCAAAATCGCTTGTCTAATGCGTCTTATTTATGCGACATAGATGGTGAAAAGGTTACGAAATTTACACAATCATCTACTCACATCAACAGCAATCTCGGCCATCAGCTGGTGGCACTTCACAACCACTTTGCTGTTCAGTGTGGTCTTCGCAACTTTGATGAGGTGTTCCCGAGTGTCCTTGTTTACGGGAAACGCTTCCGAGATGGAGTCCAAATGAGCCAATGCAGTGGCAGCGGCCATTTCAAAGCCATCAGCAATACGGATGGGGTGGATGCCCTTGTCTAGCAGGTTCGATGCTTGCTCAAGGAGAGCACCTGGTTTTTGGGGAAAATTTTCATGTGAGTTAGGAGGATGTATTGTGCAATTAGGAGAAAACATAATTCATTTTCTATCAGTCAATGACTAATTAATATCAAACCATACTACAAGTTGAACTGACAGAAAACAAACTGGCTTCAATTTATAATTACCTACGTACAAAATAATTAAGTACTCTCTGAAACTTGCTTGAAAACACCACTATTGTAGACCAAGGCGAATCAGATCACAATAAGTATTTGAAAAATATTTCAAATTCTGCGCAATGCCAAATGCAACCATAGGTACACATCTCTTTTCCTCCCCTTTTGAGTTGGCATATTGTGACAAGTGAACAATTAACCTTAATGTTTAATGACATTCATATGAGTTTCAACCTTAGGGTGGTAGAGCAGATTCTTAGCCGAATGTACCTACCAGTGGTTGTGTTATTTTTAAAATACTTATTGTAATCCGATTCACCTTGATCTACCCTACATAGAATAAAACAAAGTTGCTTCCTGCTCTCTATCCCTAAGTATTTTTAGATCTTTGAAACTATGCAACATATTTTAATGCAAGTGATTCTAGAGGAAGGTTTATATGTACAGTATACACTTAATAACATTTGAAAGCCATTCTCTCTTAAAATAACAAGTATATACCCACTGTCACATTGGGTTAAATAACATAGTAATAATAAAGTTTCTAAGTACTATTTGCATGAAAGAGTAAGAAACAACCATCAAATCATACAAAGAAACATTTGCATTTTTATGTAGGATGCAGTGTACTCACCAGCCAAAACCACTACGCCAGTAGTACCATCACCAATTTCATCATCTTGTGACTGAGCAAGCTGAACCATCAGCTTTCCAATCTGATGTTCCACATCCATGAGCTTCAGGATGGTGGCTCCATCATTGGTAACAGTCACTTCACCATCAGATGACACCATCATTTTGTCCAGGCCGCGAGGGCCGAGGGAAGTCCGGAGGATGCCGGCGATCTGCCTCGCGGCTTGAATGTGTGACTGAAATTTGTGGCATTATAATTATAATTCTACCAAATGTGCTGACTTGTTACTGGCTTTCTATATTATTATTTGTTTTCTATATGTCTTAGCTTTCTGCCCACAGCTTCGCCCGTGTGGACTTCGGTTATATTGCGGTATAAAAGAATATAATTTTTTTCCCCGTTAAAAGGACCCTATTACTTAAACCGGACTTCTAACTATATGTCTGCAAAATTTCAAAACAATTGGTTCAGTAGATACGGCAAGAAAGCAGAGCAAACAAATAAACAAACTCACTTTCCCATTTATAATATTAGTGTGTACTTTCCCATACATGTAATAGCTGTAAGTTACCCCCAATAAAGATAATAATAATAATTCTTTATATTTATGCTACAACTCATATTTTGTGCATTGTTTTACTGTAATGTGCTAGCAAAATGTGGTATTTATTTACCTATAATAGTTTTTGCATTACTTTACATGTAAACTTAGTTGAGAGAGGAAATGGTAGACCAACCTTAACTTAGAGGTAGATAAGGAGGTATACCCCTAAACACATATTTATGTTATGTATGTTTAAAATAGCAATTCAATTAAATTACAGGCTGCTATAAACTTTCATTGTTGATGGTTTTAAGTATGTACATAGTTTTTAAGTAAAAAAGTAGTATTTTACCAGAATTTTTAAACATTTAAACGCAATTCTCATTCACTTAATAAAATAAAAGATTGTAGGTATTACTTAATACTGATCTAAGTATTCACTGTACAACTAACTTTACAGTGCTTCCTCCCCATATAGATTTAAAGAAGTTTATTGTAATTTTTTTGTACAGATCTAAACTCATTTCGATGTAATATAAAGTAAAATAAATATGTTTTACTTTATATTTATAAATTTAGAGGTTAGAATTAAAATTCTAAAAATACATTCTAGAAAAAGCTTCAGTAAACTTGTAAACACTTCAGACACAGCCAAGGAGATCATCATTGGTAATCAACACACATTGTGTTTCATTTAATATCATCATCAGTGCAGGTATGTAACTTATTCACAAGAGATCATGTGATTCACCCATCAAAACTTTTGGACGTCAAAACAACTGTTTCTCTGAAGTTAAATTTCTCATCGACTATTGCAATATGAGCTTCAATATCCTGTTATATGACTAAAACTCGATAGGAAATATAATATTAACACAAGTTTATGTTATAGAGTTGATATTTAGAGGATTAATTACAACTTTTTGTTTGGTTATTTATACGACATTAGCTCAACATTCATTTTGAGGCTAGATTTTATGTGATTAAATAATTACATGCCAATGTAAATTTTCTACTAGTTAAGGATGGGAATTATGTCTGTATTGAGTACATAATTACTCTGAATATACCTGAAGAATAAACGAAAATATTACCTTCAAGGCATCGATACCGGTGAGCCTTTTTTGTTTGTCCTGATCCTTTAGGATTATAAATGGACGGCCATACTCGTCGAAGGCTACAGCCCCCGGGAAAAGAGACATTTTTCACACAAAAACCACTGCACTATCACCAGATTCAAATGGATTTTCAAAATTTCCGAACAACACAGAAATTCTGAAAACAAATGAATGAATGACTGACAGTTTTTTTTTTAAATCAACAGGAAGGGTTTTTCAAGATGTCATAATTTTGTCGTTTGCCGTTCATATAAATTTTAACTTTTTAAGCCCGGATTCTTCATAAAATATAACGTTGTATCTGAAACAAAAAACACAACACAGTTGTAATTTACTATGGGATACAATTTGTTATTTCATTTGTATTATATGCAGTAAATACCTGTCGGATATCAGGATATTTTATTCAGATGAATGATGTCTATAATCTGTGCCACTTGAAGAACTCATAATAGCGACATCTATTGCAGACACCTACAAAACATTTAATGCTACCTCTATGACATAGATGTCACTATTGTGCTAAAAAATCTCAATAGGTTGGTTCCTAAAGTTTCAATGTTATTAGGTAGACCCAGATAGTAGGTAATAAGTATTTTTTAAATACACTTCACGACTTAGTCCTAAAACGGGATTGGCAGAGCCACTTGCCCACAGTTCGCCAAGCGTTTTTTTAACCAAACGTAGTTGGGGGCGAGTTCATCGTCGTTATAGGTGCCAGGTTGGTGGACCACTTTTATATGTTCATATTTAATTACATAGGTACCAATTTATTATTTTATTAGTTCTCCGAACAATAAGGTCAATTGAACTTTTTGTAATGTATAGTTTGCAATAAGAGTTAATTCATTAGTCAGTGCCTATTTTCTTCCGCACAATAGGCGCAATGGACGTCGAGTTGCGGAGAAGCCCCATATCATCTACATCTTCCCGCACCAAATCAAAATTGTACAAAGGGACTCAAGAACTTACACAAAATAAAAAAAAACACAAAACAGACCATTATTATCGCATTTATTTTGTCATTGTGAAGTAAATTAAGCCTATTTACATTTCCATTGTGCGTTATATGAAACATATAACATCTTCCTTCCGTACAAAATTAACTTGGGATTTCGTAGACTTGCTGGCCATTGCACCGCTGTTCTCTTCGCGTTGGTACTGATGAGTCTTATATTCTAGAGTACTTGTTACTTAAACCTTGTGACTTAGCATTCTACATGGTCAATTCCTGGAAAGAGAGAAAATTAAATGTCACTAGTAAATTTTATACACCAAATCAGTGATGGGTACATCCGCAGCACATCTTCCAAGATGTTTTGTGAAAAAATATGTACTGTGATGGGCTGTTATTCAAACACAGTGAGACTTCACTTCTTTCAACAAATCATAGGTGGATAAATTAGTGTTTTAATTTCTGTAGAAGCCATTTTGCTCACGACTCATAACATTTAGGAGATTGTCTCCAGAGGTTCTGTAAATTCCATTGGCTATGGATATGATTTTTGAGTTTATTCCCCCATCACACTATAATGCATGCAAAAACCATGGCACCTACAGACTATGGTGCTTCTTTCCAATTAAACAGGGGGCGGTTCAGTTTTTTGATTAATTATTTTGATTCAGCATTCCTTGAAAAGGACACTTAATAGTACCATTATGCAGTAACCTAGTTAATTAAATTAACCTTATCACCGCCAATGTCTTACAAATAAGACACATTCGACAAGTGATTTTGAAGTTTAATTATCAGAGCAGAGATCGAAATCGTAAAAACAAAATTAGTCTTCCGGCGGTCAAAAGGTTTTGCATGTAAGTACATGTAAAAAAACACTATTTATATGACAATGACTGTGAGTGAATGGAATGAAAACTGGACTGCAAAAGTGATGAAGTGGTATGGTTAACTGATACATTAATACAAACTTGACACATACCATAATAGCATTGACAATATCAGAATTATTGTTCCGTAGGGCTCTGACCGCCTTGGCTCTTGTTGCGTTGGCCTGCGTCATCACCAACTCCACATCCTTTTCGTCTACTCCGCTCTCATCCACAACTTCCTCATCCTCCTCCTCCGCAATCGGTGCCACCGTCTGAAATGAAAAAAAAAAACAAGCTTTAGTAATGAAAACACAATGTCATATTAACATTTTGAGAAAATAGTAAACTAATTTCATTTATTTTTTTTTTAAATCAATAATGCCTTATTGTCTTGTGCGTCCTCTCCCAAAGTACTTAATTTCAATGTTGACAAACTAATTGGCACTAACTAGTACATACCATTTGCATATTGTTCAAAGGTAGGTACTGCTTGTACCACCATCCTTTGTTTTTAGACTAACCTAGATTTTATAACATGTTTCTTTTTTTTTTATTTTAAGTTTGAAGTATTAAACTAACAAGATTTTTTTGGTGGTATTTGTGTTGTTTCGACAAAGGAACGATAAATAAAAGGTTAAATAATTATTAGTGGATTTCCCTCCATATGCTAATATGGAAGCGAGCAAGCAGTACTCCAACAGTAGATAAGAATCCCCACCATACATTTAATTAGCTTTTTGGAAATCTTCCTCTAGGAGTGGTTAGTGATGTTCCAACTAAGAATGCCCAAGGATATGTAACATTTTCTATGTCATAATTGACAGCAGGTCTATTTTTGTCTTTCTATCTTTTCTGATGGTTAGAAAAAAAAATTACAGGCTCACCAAGCCCCCTAGCACAGCGCT
>SJJU01019266.1:0-15876 GCA_012932125.1 Conopomorpha cramerella
TGAATAGACCATTTATAGAGGAAGGTTATAGGATATATAACATCACGCTGCAACTATTAGGAGCGAAGAAATAATGGAAAATGTGAAAAAAACGGGGAAAATTATTCTTCCTTGAGGGCTTCCGTTGCGTGCGCTGCGAAAACGGTTCAAGATACCAAAAATATATGTATGAAAGAATTATTCCTCTTAAAATGATCTAAAAAAATGTCCGCGACAGCTATCTTTTAAGATTAACTCACTAGAACCGTTTTTATGGCAATAAAATTTGGTCGAAATTAATGCATTATTTGTTAAGAGTTGTATCAACGGAATAATAATATTAATCTTTATCCAAATAAATGTGTTATTGATTACCTACTTCCCTAGAAAGATTTTTTTTTAATTTTATTTTTTTAGAACAAGCGTTGACCATCCTGCCCGAAGTTAAGCAGCGATGTGTTCTACGATGAAGCACACTTGTTAATTAATTTAAATACGGGGAAAATTATTCATCCTTGAGGGCTTTGAGCTTTGCGTGCGAAAATAATGTATATCGGCGAAACAATGTTTGCCGGAGCAGATAGTGTATTAAAAAAATACTGAACACAACTAAACCATAGACACGCATAGTTCGTTTTCTTTATGGTGGGGAAATCCGTTATAGATATCCCACCGCTAACAGCGGGACAGCGGCGGGGTTACGTGGGACTCGCACCCACTAAAACCCCACGGTGACCTCTTGCGCGTTATTTCCGGGGGCCCCGGAACAGCCTGAGCCAACCAATAGTTACCTATATCGACAAAAATCCTTTCAATACCGCCTTTCATTGCGATCACACTGACATGTGAAAGGGTAAGCATGTTCCCCGCACCCATGCAGGAGCGTAAACAAATAATAATAATACACTTCACGCCTTTAATCCCAAAGAGGGGTAGGCAAAGGCACTTGCTAAAGCAAGTACCCACGTTACACCAAGCGTATTTAATCCAACGTGATAGGGGGCGAGCCCATCGCCGTTATAGGGTTCACATACGGTGTGCAGGGTTCATCACGATGTTGTCCTTCACCGTACGAGCGTTGCGTTGCGTACATACGCTCTGAAAAAGAGTCCCATTGGTTCACGTCCAGTTGCCGGACTCGAAACCGGGACCTCCCAAGGTTAGTCAAGTGTCCGACCAACTGGACCACAGACGCTCTCGCGTAAACAAAATTAAATTGAATCAATTTCCGATGAGCCATCTCTTAGAGCCAAACAAGGAAATAACTTTACAACGGCCATCTTATCTTGAACCCCGTTACATAGGGATGAATGTTGAGCTGAGAGGTCAGAAAAGTGAAATGGCAAGATAGTGTTTCTTTTTAATTAACAGAAGAGCGTGACCGCTGCTTTAATTAATGGGTTCCTTTTTCCGACTTCGATTGGCGGAAATGTTTGTGTTGTGTAAAGGGCGGGCTACTTGGAGCGTTTGTTAGAACACATTGATTGTGAATTACTGAACGCTTTGATTTCATTCCGTTTACAGCTTTGTGGTGCGCGCGGGGGAAAATCTGTTGCATAGCTTGTGAATGAAAAAGAACTTATTAAAGTGAAACTTCTTTATCGGCGTTGGAAAAAAAATTACCGTCACATTTTTCGGTTACGCGTCACATTTTTTCCGTTACGCGCCATCGTTTTTTAAATTTAAGATATTTAAGGTTTGTAACTATAATTAGTTGTGTGTGTGTTGTAACTATCGGTCAATGTATAAAAGTTAAAGTGAAATAATTGTATTATTTTTATTTATGTCTATGATAATAAAATCCTTTTGTTTAAACTTTATCTAATTTAACTTTATTTAACCAATTTCTGGAAAGTTGCATGTAGAACATTTTGCGAAAAATAAGGCCATAAAGAAGTTTCACTTCTTACGTGTGTACACTAGTACACGCACACATTTTTTTAATTTTTTTTTGTGGACTTGGGCTTTGGCCCATTTGCCATTAGTCAAGTATTCATTCTTCATGTACAATATTATTAGTTGGTGTCATTGTCACAGTATTATAGTAATATATTATACTAATTCCACCACACAATCATTTAAAAAAATGAGAAATAAAGAAGCTATTTGCTTGTTATCGTTGCCCGCGCAAAACTCTTTAATAGAGTTTTTTTTTCTGAAAGTACTACTGATTGAAATCCGATCGAAATTACTGATTGACGTCCGACACATCTATGCAAAATTTAGAAAAAAACAGCAAATTATTTTTTTCTTGCAGCCGTGTTTTGCATCTGAGGTGCTGTTTTACATTTCATTAATTTTCTCAAGAAATATGTGACAGAAAATTCGAAACGGATGCACCGATTTTCATGAAATTTGGTATGTAGAGGGACTTGGGGGCGATAAATCGATCTAGCTAGGTTTAATTTTTAGAAAACATCTTTCCAACCGTGTTTTCGGGTATGAAAAATTGCTCAAATTGTTAATACGACTCTTACTGACATCTATTGCCGAGTAGTAATACTATGCTATACGTAGGATGGTGCGGGGGACGGTTTGGTTTTGAAGTAACTAGAGATGGGGTTATGAAAAAATCGAAGGAAAATAATCGATTTTTTTACTTCGAGCGAAGCTCGGTCGTCCAGGTACTATTTCTGATGAGGATTGAAAATTTAAGAAACTGTATTGTTTTTTATTATTGGAGTCTTAGGATTATTTAAACATCGTCAATTATTGAATGGATGTGGCTCACGATTTCACCAATTTAAGCTGATCTGTTTGCAAACTCATCACTATATCGGTCTCTCTGATACTAATGACAGTCACCAGCGAGAGAGAGTTGGTCCAAAAAGTTTGGTAACTATCGCCCAAAAAAACTTTTCGCTGCAGTGTACTGGCCAGTTACAATATTTTTCCTTTTTTTACGATCAACTCCGCCACCGCCGCCGTCGCGTCGGGTTGTTTCGCCCATTTTTTTTTGTCTATTTTTACGTCAAATCGAGCTGAGTAGGCGTCACGCCTTGACGGATTTATGGCCGCATAGATTTTACGTTCGAGGGTAGGCAGAATTATTACGAGAAAAATGCCTCTTCGCTTTGGGTATACGCTGAAAATATTCGCTATGTACATACACACATACACTTCACGCCTGTCTCCCAGAGGAGTAGGCAGAGACTGCAGATCTCCATTCGTCACGATCCTGACATACCCCTTTCGCTTCATCTACATTCATACACCTTTTCATACACGACCTCCGGTTTCGAGTACTTTTCACGCCACCTTCGGTCAGGACATCACCAATCTGGTCTTTATATGTCCTTCTGGGGCGACCTCTAATTAAAATGCTATGTAGTATAATATATAATAATAGTTTTACCACAAGTGATTTGATTGTGAAAACGAGAGAGTACACGACATGAAAGTTTCTGTAATAAGTCACAGATTTAGTTCAGAACTAATTTCCGGTCGGGCCGATTCTCCGCTTCGTTTTCAGATTACGTTGTAATACCATCAGCAATGTGTGTATAATATTTCATATCGCGGCGCTTTTTCAGTGTCATTATATTTCGTTACTAGAAAAATATTTCCTATATCATCATGACGGGCCCGTTGGTGTAGTGGTCAACATGTCTGCCTCTGCTCCATAGGGCCGTGGGTTCCATTCCCACCGCTGGCAGGTATTTATTGATGAGCTTTTAAGTACTTGTTGGATGTGTCTGGGTGTTTTATTTATATAAGTATGTATTTAAAAGAAAAACAAAGTATTTAAGTAAGTATATTTCGTTGTCTGATTTCCATAACACAAGTGCTTTAGCTATTTAACATGGGATGAAGGCAATGTGTGTGTTGTTGTAAAATATTTATTTATTTATCATAACCATATTCTTACATTAAGAGATATCTAGGAAATTAAAGGTGATGTGCATGGAGGGAAAGAGAAAAAAATAATATGACGCGGATGGCTCTATCTTCGGTTGTCGGGTGCTTCAAGCCTTCTAATCTAGGTATTCTATTAATTCTAGCGAGGAAGACATTAACAGGAACAAGCCCACCACCACCCAAGCCCTACCTGCCATTCTCTAGAGGCGTGCGCGTCTACTTGCTTTTGCCTCTTTTCAACGCACACGTTTTCTTAACTCCATACAAATTATCTTAGCCCATCACTGTTTTGTTGCCAACTCTCCCCCATCTGGGGCATGACGACCACATTACGGAGACTTCGCGTCGGGTTCTCGTCGCGTCTTCAGTCGTTAACTTCATGTGTTCTTCGAGCTGTATGCCAGTGATTAGCAAACTCACGCAAACGTTCACTCGACTGCTTACCAGGTCCCTGAAGTATATTGGCGTTGGCATTGGAACGTGTACCAATGGGACTCTTTATTCAGAGCCTATATACGCAACGCATTTCTCGTACGGTGAATGACAACATCGAAACCATGGGCAATTACGTTAGCAAGTGCCTCGGCCTACCCCGCTTTGGGATTAAAAGGCGCGAAGTGTATTTATTTTTATTTTACAATACAGTAAAAAATTGGAGCCTGGAAATATTAGATAGCTACATCGATGTTATTTGGAAGCGTACATAAATGTTTGGAAATAATACCCGCCTCCTACTCCACTAAAAATAAAAATGGCCACGCTCAAAATCGTTTATTGAAACAAGCAATATAGAAATCCATGTTCAAGGAAATAACTATCTAATATAGTTCTGCGATAGAGGTCATATTCAAGTGTAATAGTGTTTCATAGTAATATCATAACCCAGCTAACGGATAAACCGATACGTTCTGTACAAAGAGCGCAAGTTCCGACCTGGAGTTCGTATTTTGAAATGGCTCCTTCATTACACTAACTACGTTGTTTAACTGTAACCACTTTTGGTATCGTCATCATATCCCTAGCTATACGCTTAGCATGGGCTAGATTAGTTAGCTAGATTAGACTGGATTAGTCTCGAAGCGTCATCTCTTTCCATTGCGCGTGTCAGCAGTAAATACATATTATATGGAGCATTTCGAGCCGGCTTTTTTTATCACTATGATCGCGCCTTTCACGCCTTTTAATCCCAAAGCGGGGTAAGCAGAGGCACTTGCTAAAGCAAATGCCCACGGTTCACCAAGCGTATTTAACCCAACGCGACAGGCGGTGAGCCCATCGCCGTTATAGGGTTCACACACCTTGTGGTGTGCGAGCGTTGCGTACATAGGCTCTGAAAAGGAGAATCATTGATACACACCCAGTAGCCGGACTCGAACCCGCGACCTCCCGGTTACAAGACACGTATCCGACCAACTGGACCACAGACGCATTAAAGGCTTTAAAAACATTCAGTCATTCTAGATTTCAGACATTTAGGGACTTCGGACATAATGACCTTCAGGGGACGAGGCAGTCTGATATTAAGACGTCATTCCCGGACTAGAACATCCTGGGCGCAGGAACTGTAGACCATTTTTAAGCCTGATGAGTTCTTGACAAATTGTAGCCTGCTACACTCTTGAATTTGCATCGCCCGAACATCGTAGCGGCAAATGATATGCATCGCCGTTGTACTACGTATGACTGTGAAATTAAAGTAACGAAATCGGCAATGCCAATGGCAATTGCCGATTTTGGATGCCCGAGCGACGCAACTACCAGAGTGTATATACTTAGGCCCCAGGTAGCTAATTTAATGGCAGACGACTTTTACTTACAGACGATTAATTCGTAACCCCTACCTATTAATTAGTGACAAAGAAACACAACGGCTGGACCACCGTTGGGACATAATGGATTTAGTTTCGCTTTTCCTTCCTTAGAAGAAAATTTCAAAGTTCAGTTAACAGCAAATAATTAGGCGAGTCTCGTCCACACAGTTGGCTGGAACACTTCCAAAAGCAAAAACTGTCTTAAAGTACGGAGTTAGCGAGTGGGAGACAAAGGGTGAAGTTGTTCTTTGAATTGGCAATTGACATTTCACTTTGGCTTGATATTTGCATTGGAGTAATTTCGCGCGAATAGTATTTGTTGTCCGGAAGCCTCGCTGGCTGAACTTCAAATGATTAACAGCTTCTTAAAAGCACTTCCGGATCAAAGTAAGTAAAGGGCCCGTTGGTGGAGTGGTCGGCATGTCTGCCTCTATTCCGTAGGGTCGTGGGTTCGATTCCCACCACTGACAGGTACTTGGATGATTGGCTTTTAAATTACCTAATGAACAAGTGTGCTCAATCGTAGTCCACATCGCTGCTTAACATCAGGCAGGATGGTGGTCAAACGCTTGTTTATAGTGATAAAAAAAAACACAATGAGCAAGGAATGAGTTGCTTAATAAACTGGAGCGGACCGAGAGAGAGCCAATATACTTCAGGGAGCTGGTAAGCAGTCGAGGGAACTTTGAACGCTTGCGTGAGTTTGCTAATCGATGGCATACAGCTCGAAGAACATATGAAGCCTGTTAACGACTGAAGACGCGACGAGGATATGACGCGAAGTCTCCGTAATTGTGGTCATCATACCCAGAAGGGAGAGAGTTGGCAACAAAACCGGGATGGACAAAGATAATTTGTAAGGAGGCAAGAAAACGCGTGCGTTGAAAAGAGGCAAAAGCAAGTAGACGCGTATTTCTTCAGAGAATGGCCCGTACGCCGAGAGACAGGTAGGGCGTGGGTAGTGGTGGACTTGTCCCTGAAAAAAAACCCGAAAACAGATCAAGCGTGTAATTGGAGAGGCCTATGTCCAGCAATGGATAAATATGGTGATGATGATATCACCCTCTATACAGCGACGCAATTTATTAACATAATCCTTACTTAATATTATAAATGCGAAAGTGACTCTGTCTGTCTGTCTGTCTGTCTGTCTGTTACGCTTTCCCGCTTAAACCTCTCAACCGATTTTAATGAAATTTGGCACAGACAATCTTTAAACCCTGAGATAGAACATAGGCTACTTTTTATTGCAAAATAGGGGTGGTAAGGGGTTGAAAAGGGGGATGGAAGTTTGTATGGGATTTCTTAATTTTAAAAGATAAAACCATGAAACTTTATATTTAAGCACTTGATAAGAAATAATAAAACATTTGTTCTAGCGTTTTTGAAATTTCGAACTGGTGAGGGGATGAAATAAAGGTTGAAAGTTTGTATGAAGTTCGTAATTTTTGAAGATAAAAACATTACATTTTGTATTTAAGCACTAAATAAGATACAAAAATCGTTTGTTTTAGCATTTTTACTTTTTTACCAGTGTGGGGGTGAAATAGGGGTTAAAAGTTTGTATGGGTGTTCGTCATTTTTAAGATAAAACCATGAGACTTGGTACGTAGGTCTCTTAGGATGTGCAGAGTTTTTCTACAAACGGAATTCCGAAATTCGAACGGAACGGAACTGATTCGGAACGGGAACTACGAAACCAAACTTTTTGTATACAAAATCTTAAGCACTGAACCTAGGAACATGATATTTAGAAGTTTTGGGTGTATCAAGTTAAAAAAAAATTGGCTTTGAAGTAAAAAATCCTTTTAACGAATACTCTGCATCACCGCCGCTGTCATTGGTCGTCGGTCGTCGTCGCGCACATTCGCCGAAGTGTGGCGGCCGGCAACGGCGCTGTCGTGTGGTGGGGGGGCGCACGAATCTACATAACTATGCCTACCCGAACGGGCAGATACGTGAGGGCAGACGACGTTGTCGGACGCATGCGATTAGAGAAATTTGCGCTACAAAGATTTAGGTACTTTTTTCGATCCAGTAAAATTATTTTATTGTTTCGTATTTTTTTAAGTAGGTAGTATTTTTTTATTTTTTTTTATTAGTTAGGTCCTATAAATTAATTTTGTACATGCTTAATATTTCGGGATCTTTTAGTTCATAGTTAATAGTATTATTAGTTTATAGCTATAGTAGGTAAGATAGTTTCCGTTACTTTAAAAAAACCGATTTGCTTTTATTTCCCTTTTTTAATTAATCTAATAGGTCGTAGTAGGTGTAAAACGCATACCCATGATCCCTACAGATTTACCTTTTCAGTTTAAAAGAATCCAGTTTCCCCTCAAACCAGCCTTCGCAAGGACCATTAACAAAGCGCAAGGGCAAACACTTAAAGTAGCCGGTGTCCATTTAGAGAAAAACTGTTTCTCGCGTGGCCAACTGTACGTGGCCTGCTCGCGAGTGTCGAGTCCAAACAATCTCCACATTTTAACAAATAATAACAAAACAGCAAACGTTGTATGCAAAAATGTTTTAAATTAGATCATTGTCATTTTAATTAGGTCATTGTGTCTCTTGGACACAAGGGACCAATAGATTTTCCTGAGTACTTTCTGCCACTCAATGCTATATCCAAATCTATACCGTTCCTTTAATCCATATCTAATATTCAAATTAAAAGTACGCAGACAAAGTCGCGGGTACCGGCTATCTATATATAAGAGAAAGTCGTGTTAGTCACTACACTTATAACTCAAGAACGGCTGAACTAATTTAGCTTAAAGTTTGTAGAGATGTAGCTTAGAACCGAGGGAAGGAGAGGGTTCTTATGACAGAAAAAAAATAAAGAATTGCGCGGAAACTTAGAAAATTTAGGTATCCCCTCTAAGGCTGAACGAAGTTCGCGGGGGCAGCTAGTTTATTTATATAGATGGAAGGATCTTTTTTAATTTCTGAAATCTTATACACCTCTATTTATATCACCATTAATAAATTATTTTAAGATAGAACAACGCCTGCAGGAGCTACCAAACATTTCACGGAAGGTCGTGATCGGATACCACAATCAAAATCCAGGAATAACTTCACTTGGGATTGTTTAGGATTTCCCAAAATATAACAACATGAAATGAACCCAAAACTCAGGAATCTATCAGGTCGTTAATAATTTGGTGGCCGATTGGAGGTAACTTCCGGGAATTCCCATTACCTACTTGTATATTTGGTATATTGGGTATATTAGGTACATTACATACAATAATAGGGGATATCGTTTGAACAATGTCTTCAGGATCGGATACCGCGTCATCGTCATAAGGGCGTATACAGAATAAATAACTCTACAGAAATGAATTCATACGGGGATTCTATCCCGATCGAATCTAACATTTAATGACTTTAAATCATCGCAGTGTTGTGTGCCGAACTAGTGACTCTTTGAAGGTAGTTGCAGATTCGTATCAAACCAGTGAACGTCGCAGCCGCCGCACTCCAGTCCACTCGTGACCACCACGCATGCAACTGCGTCGCAACGTCGAGTAAAATAACAAAGGTAAGCTCGAGCTTGTCTTTAATTATATTCGCGCCTATATACCCCGAGAACAATAATATTGAGTTATAACGACTTCATTATACGTGAGTCTTAATGCAGTAATGAACCGTATTCACGGTTTTTTTAACAAACATCAAAGGATAGGAAATCATAACTCCAATAAACTTCGCCTGTCAATCCCCAGCGGCTCTTAGCAAGTGCTAAGGTACATCAGAACACGTGTGTATGTGTATGTTAGTGTATGTATTGACACATGACGCAACACGAGTGCACACATGCTCCGCCATCAAAGCAATTAGATCTTACCAACGTCCGGTTGGGGTGCCTTCACCTGATTCCAGTACAGCTTTAATACCCGGGTTCCTATATCATACACACATCAAAAGTGTCCAGGGATCAAGTACATTTTATAGAAGATTGCAATCAAGAATATATTTTACAAAAACTGAATTCATTCGTAATATTCAAAATGTGGTGATAAGTCATTGATACAGGCATGGGGAATTAGGTAGGAGAGCAATCCAGAAGATTAGATTTGATTTAAATAAATTAGATTTTTTTAGAGCTAATAATTTTCTTGATCTCTAGACACTTTTGATGTGTGTAGTTTACAAATGAGGGGAACTTCCATACATGTTTGACTCAAGCAACGGGACGTTACCGACCTGTGAAAATTATATGAAATAATTACCCGTTATGCGTAAGGTCGGGTGAAACTAAACATAAAACGAATACAGAGAGAAAAAAGGCGTAAAATCTGACCTGAAGGATATGCGGTATCTTCAAAGGTTTTGTAAACCTCATCGCGGACCATAGACGTGATTTAAACTCACCACATAGTCTGACACTCCTTAACACAGGTTATTCGCTAACCTAACTAGAATGTGTCCGTGTGACTGTTTCATGCACATACATTTCTGTATCATTTTGCTTTTCTTTTAATTTTGTTTTTCTTTTTATTGTTTTTAATTTGTACTTTGTTTTTTTAATTTTGTGTGTATCTTTATTGAATAAATTAATTACTTTATTTATTATAATTTATGTACGTGAATATATGAAGAAAGAAATATATGAAGTAAGAGCAATACGAGTAGGAAAATCGGCGTAGGTTATGTAACTAACATTTTCAAAACAGGTGTTTTCTCTTTATAATATTAGCGTAGATACGCTATTCAGAAATAAATTATATTTCTAACGTAAAGGTATAACCTTAAATGTTAATAGACATTAATAATTTTAAGACACGTTGCCTTACGCGGTATATTGTTAAAAAATAACTCGAGGTTTTGCAGATAGCTCGGGTTCCATTGGCGGAAATTTTAATTATGTTCTAAAAATATTTGCTGCACCTGACACCCAGTAAAAGCACGCCGCGCGTTGCATCCTCACGTCGTTTCTAATAAATAAAAAATGTGAAATATTTAATATTGGAACATGCAACAAAATTAAACTTGAGAGGATTTTTGTACACGGCAGGTTTATCAACGTGATTATAAAATGTTTCCATATACGTAAGTCTGGGGTATATCCCAAGCATAATCGTTTTCACGACGAAGAAGAACGAAGCCTGTCCTATATCCAACATTTCTATCATTCCGCATCGCTATGAGAGTGGGAGAGCAAATATTTCGTACGCAAGCCTGGGGTACGAAGTAGTTTCTATCAACATAGGTATTACCAATTGCACGCCACTTTTATCCCACAACATCGTGATGAAACCCGCACACCACAAGGTGTGTGAACCCTATAACGGCGATGGGCTCACCCCCTGTCACGTTGGGTTGAATACGCTCGGTGAACCGTGGGCATTTGCTTTAGCAAGTGCCTCTGCCTACCCCGCTTTGGGATTAAAAGGCGTGAAGTGTATTTATTTTTTTTTAAATAAAGTAAAAAGGTGTCCATATGTGTGTAGCATCGTCCAAACGAGGCACAGCCAACTCGCCACTGATGAAACGCGCCCGCTGTAAGTGATCGGGTGTCCATACACACAAACCTCCACATTACGTGTAGCTGTGTGTACACACGCATGATAGGTTTACTGGGCCGTCAGCTCACCGGCCGGCCGCTGAGCCCGCCGGCGCTCACTTGCGTAAACAACTCAACTTAATTTGTATCGATTTGCGATCGAATTTGTGCACTAATGTATATAGCGCATTTTCGCTGATGCATCGTGCATTTTTTATAAGGAAATGTTGAGTTAGCAGTGCTCATACAAATAAATTTTTAAATTAAATATTTTACAACAACACACACATTGCCTTCATCCCATGTTAAGTAGCTAAAGCACTTGTGTTATGGAAATCAGACAGACGCAGATATTTATTCTACTTATAGTATATATCTATTTAAATATATAGTACTTATATAAATAAAACACCCAGACACAAACAAGAAGTGCTTAAAAGCTCATCACCTAAGCACCTGCCAATCGAACCCACGACCCTAAGGAGTAGAGGCAGACATGCTGACCACTACACCAACGGGCCCGTCAACATACAAAAATATAAAATACTAATGGAAATTTGCTGCCTACCCCGCTATGGGAATAAAAGGCGTGAAGTGTATATTTTTTTTAAGTTTCTAGGATGTAAAATTTCTTAATTTATTATTCTTTACGACTTGCCGGAGTCTGTGTTTCCTGCGCAGTACAGTCTGAAGGTCTTCCAAGTCGCGGGTGAATAGGTACCTAATGAACAAGTGTGCTCCATCGTAGACCACATCGCTGCTTAACATCAGGCAGGATGGTGGTCAAACGCTTGTTAATAGTGATAAAAAAAAATCTTATCAAATGTAAGGTATTCCTCAAAATGACTGTCAAAAACAACCGTTCCACCGCAAACCTATATTGCACTTTATTAGACAATGACAGCGGCAAACGTTTTAAACGTTCCTAATGCGTTTTGGTCAAAACTTTCACAGCGGCTACCCTCAAATTGATAATGTCAAAATGTGTTTTAAACTCGTAGCACTATGGTGTATATTTCAATGAACTGGCGGAAACAATAGGCAGTGATTGTGGCAGGCTTTGTTGTAAAGTGCCTAGTAACGTATTGTTTCATCAAGTAGCTCCCCGTCATGGTACGAATATTCCAATATATTGGTTTGAAACTTGTCATAAGTTTCAAATGGTAAAGTGTTTACATAAGTACATACAATTTTGCGATGCGGAAACTAATGGTACTCCGGGATATTCCCACCCACTTTCCCACCACTGCACTGTGATTCCTGTTAGAGCCAGGATCTACAGCGGCATCCAGAATAGACAAGAGCTCAATCAGTGGCGACTGGGCCACATCCCGGGGGATCTAGCCTTTTGTCTTGAAACTAATGGTACTAGTATTTTAACCCATTAACGCCCCGATGAATACTTACTCCAATTAACAAGTAATAGAGTTTAAAATAACTTGTCAGTCCCCGAGTACAGTGGGTGCTAGTGGGTTAATACAATCACTTGAAACATTCCACACATCATGAACCAATAACATAATTTTGTGTCGTTTAGACAAAGTTTCAACTGGTTTATTAAAAAAACTATTAACACTTGTGGCATCATCGTCTTAATTAAGTTCTTAACTATGAAAGATAAAAGATATAATGCAAAACACATGTAGGCTTACAATCTAAACAATAACTTCGTGTAAACAAACTTTAGAAATCAGCTGATATTTCGCAGAAAAAATCAATTATTTCAAAATATTGAGATGTATTTTCGTAACAACCAAACGTAAAATTAGACGTATGGAGAATGGCATATTAAAAATAACATCTATATATTATATACTAAAATAAAGGCAGTTGTGTTACACCACTTATAACTCAAGAACGGGTGAACTCATTTGGCTGAAAATTATTGAGGCGGTAGCTTACAACCAGGAGACGGACATAGGATACTTTTTATCCCGATCCTGTGGGACGTGATGTTATATAGTGGGTGTCGTATTTTGCATAAATTACTGAAATTGCGCGAATGAAATTGCGAGGCGTCCACTAGTTAAAAATAAAAGAAGTCAAATACTCATTTTCGCAAGGCGCAATGTTGCTCAGTCTTGAATCTAAGGCGCTGCACTGGTCTAGAATTTAAGAACAGTTATTTTGTTATTAAATACGCGACGATAAACTCGGTTGCAAACCGAAATACAATGTCTGTGCGCGTTTCTTTAGAAAACACGTGAACTACATATAGGTATATTACATTTTTTAGTAAGGCCATAAAGTTGTTCATTTCTACCACGCAGTTTTAGATCGTATGAGAACGTGGCAAAGTACCCCAGTCTCTCCAGAGTGCGGAGGCTCCACTCACATCGCGGGTAAATAAATGCGAGTGCCGACTGAGAACCGAGAAACGTTTGAAACTTTCCATATTACAAGTTGTGTGCAAAAGTTTTGCCAAAGCCTCGAACGCGAACGCGATTTCTGCGGCGATACATTATTACACTTCCGTATTTCTAGTTAATTTTACTGTGCGCGATATGCGCGAACGAGTAGTTTGCCGTAATGCAACGTTTTGTTCAAGTGTTCGTCGCTCCACGTTGGGCGCCAGTGTTTGGTGAATCAATTGTGGCGCCCGACGTGGGTCTGACTGTGTTGGTCACATTGCGAGGACTTATAAACTTTTTATCAACTTGAAATCAGTTAAGGTTTAAATGTTGCAATCCTTAAAATAGTTATTTCGTATAATTGAGCTTGAAGCTATAACTAAAGTGCTGATGAAAATATTGAGACCCAATAAATATAATCCGAATATATTTTTTCAGCATACGTTCTCTGTATATGTATACGTGTGTATGCTTATTGCTGGGTCTGTCCAATATCAGTATTCCCAATATATTTTTATATATTTCTTCTCGGTGCGGGTCCAAATAGGTACCAATGAGCGGACTTAATTAAGATAACGAGTAGGGTCAAGGCAGTAAAGTATGATATTATGAAACCTTCGAACCGCGGCACACTCATAAATGAACTATATTCGGTAGGCATAATACAGAAAATCTGGTAATAAGGCCCATTATTAATTATTTTTACTGGCGAAAAAACCCGACAGAAGTTTTTCTGTCTGAAATATTAATTTCGATTAAGTATAATTTTTCGTGCGATTCTCATTGTTTAACCCTCTTCTGACAATAACAAGCTCAACATATCTTTGAAGAAAAAAAATCTAAAACACAATTTGTGGTCTTTTCATAGCCTTTGTCGTTACTGAATCTAATTTTAGTTCCGGCAATAGGTTCACGCCTGATGCCGTAATGAGGTAATTTAGGTTTATTTTTATATAATTATATGAAACGACAGACATTTTTATAACTCAATACTGTTCACCGGGTATATATGTAGGCGCGAATATAATCGAAGACAAACTTGAGCTTAATAAGAATACTATAAAAATAATGCGAACCGCCAGGATGTGGAATGACTTGCCGGAGTCCGTGTTTCCTGCGCAGTACAGTCTGAAGGTCTTCAAGTCACTTGGGTAAACAGGTACCTAATGAACAAGTGTGCTCCATCGTAGACCACATCGCTGCTTAACATCAGGCAAAATGGTGGTCGAACGCTTGTTCACTGTGTTAAAACGTTTTAAAAAAAATAGTACTACTAATGGTTTAGCAAGTGCTTTGAAATAAAAACGTGTGAAGTGAAGTAACTCATATACTCATTCATTAACTCTTCGTGTCTAAGTACGACCATTATGAGAGCGTCGTAAATGTCAATTTATTTCCGTGAACATAAACCCACGCCCGTAACTCGTAGATGGGTGGAAATAAACTTAGAGTCGTTAGATCTTCGAGGCCGCTGGAATATCAATTAGGGTATCGATGTTCTTGTTTAGTGGCCGAGAGACCGACGACTGTTCGATTCAAGAATATGTTTGTATACACACTAGTGGCGAAGCTAGGGGGTAAGCCGGTAGTACAAGACAAGCCTAGGCACATTCATCATCATCATCAGCCCATACTTGTCCACTGCTGTACATAGGCCTCTCCAATTGCACGCCACTGTGATCTGTTTTCGGCTTCTCGCATCCAGCTTCTGCCAGCCATCTTGCGTATATAATCAGTCCACCTTGCCTGAGGGCGTCCTACACTCCGTTTGCCGAGACGCGGTCTCCACTCGAGACCTCGTTTTCCCCAACGGTCATCGGTTCTACGGCTAATATGGCCGGCCCACTACCACTTCAGCTTGCTAAAACGATGAGCTATGTCGATGACTTTGGTTCTCTGTCGGATCACTTCATTTCTGATTCAATCCTTCAGAGAAACGCCGAGCATAGCCGAGCGAGGCACAGTAACAACTACGTATATTTTCAAGGAAATTAAGTAGCGTAAGGACTTATTATAGCTCAAATAAGTAAGACAAATAAAAAATCTAAATAAGCATTGGTTAAGTGCCTATTTTTCACTACCGGCTTACCTCCTAGCTCCGCCACTAGTACACCCTACCTGTAAAGAAGACATAAGTTTTATTGTTTGAAATGTTTTGAAATGATAACTACATAGTACCACACATCAAAAGTGACTAGGGATCAAGAACATTTTTAGCTCTAAAAAAAATCTAATTTATTTAAATCAAATCTAATCTTCTGGATTGGTCTCCTACCTTATTCCCCATGCCTGTATCAATGACTTATCACCACATTTTGAATAAATTATGAATGAATTCAGTTTTTGTAAATATATTCTTGATTGC
>SJJU01019267.1:0-18772 GCA_012932125.1 Conopomorpha cramerella
TACCCACGGTTCACCAAGCGTATTTAACCCAACGTGACAGGGGGTGAGCCCATCGTAATAATTTAATAACGTTGTACAATATGTCTTTCATCATCATCATCAGCCCATACTTGTCATGTCTTTACCTATGTATAACTAATAAATTGCAAATTTTAATAACCACTAATTTTTTTTTGGGAATTTTGACCGCTTTTGGCATACAGCTCGAAGAACATATGAAGCCTGTTAACGACTGAGCGACGAGGACCCGACGCGAAGTCTCCGTAATGTGCTCCGTTGAGCACATTCACAGACTTCGCGTTTTCTTGACTCCATACAACGGTATGGAGTCAAGAAAACGTGTATGTTGAAAAGAGGTAAAAGCAAGTAGAGCACGTCTCCAGAGAATGGCCCGTACGCCGAGAGGCAGGTAGGGCTTGGGTTGTGGTGGGATTATCTCTCTGTTAAAGAACCAACCACACAGCTACCCCCACCCCACCGACCGGCAAGGCATCACCTCAGACCTATTCTCATGCCCGGTACTGCTGGGCTGATTCAGTACGCACCTGGCATAGCGTCGACGCCGGCGCCGGTCGCCGTGGAGCCGGCGTCGCGCGTCAGCAGCGGGTAGGGCGGCATGGAAGCGTCGCCGGTGAGGTGCGACGGCGAGTTGGGGTTTATCAGCGGCATCTGCTCTAAATCCTCCGACGGCTTGTACGGTGTCACCACTTGGCGCGGTGGCTGTTGGTGGCGCGGTTTTTTTTTTGTTATATAACAGGATGGCTCATTCATATCGGTCAGTATGGGAGAGTATGAAACTATAAGACATAAGAAGTTATGTTCTTAGGAACCATGTCATCCATTTTAATAACAAGAAAAACTGAATATTGCATATTAAAAAGAAAGTTCTAATATTGTATTAAAAAAACTGTGGTTACTTCCAACACCTAGTAAAATAAATGTGAAAACATTGTATTAATTTTAGACATTATGTTTCATAGAAACATTTACTTCTTAAGACCTATGGAATCGATCTCTAAATAGAAATTGTGTCAGTTTTTTTTCTCTCTAAACAACCGGGTTCAATTCCCGTGCTGAGTACAGGTTACTTTTTAAATGTATGAATGCAGTTTTTCTTCTTATAAAAATCGGTGACATGGTACCATGTACCTAAGAACAAATCGTCATATGTGTTATAGTTTCAGACTCCCATACTGACCGATTTGAATGTGCCACCCTGTATACCGCATATAAAAGGACCCCGAGGTCAATGGTCGAGAAACGTTGTTGGGCTCGAACGATACGAACAACTTTTACTATGGCGACATGCGGGGAAATGAAATTTTTTTTCATCTCCATACAAAATATACAAATTTTTGCCTCGGGAGATGACATTTTGTATGGGGATTGAATTGTTTTTTCATTTCCCCACATTGTCGCCATAGTAAAAGTTGTTCATATTGACGAACACAACAATGTTTCTAAGACCATTTCTCGGGGTCCTTTTACACGCAGTAGGTATGTATATCTTATTTCTTAAATACAAAGAAATAGTTACTTTCAGTGTTTCACACAATGGGGAATTTTTTTTACGCTTATCTGACGGATTTTCGGGCTGAGAACTGTCATTACTGTCATAATTTCCGCACTAAATTTGACAGTAATGTCAGTTCTTAGCCCGAAGATCTGTCAGAAAAACGTCAATGGAAATTCCCCATTGCGGAAACGTACCTACGAACGTACCCTATATTATAAAATTTCCACCAGACACAAATTCAACGACATATCCTGAATGAACAGTAGCATGCATTAAAAACGAATGTTACAATTATATGGTATGCAATGGCTTAATGTTAATAGTACCCCGTCTACCAAACGACTTGTGTGGTAACCAACATTTTGGGAAATATGCAATTTTCTTTAGAGAAATAGATATTATCATTTGTTTCGTGAATTACCTATTGTACAGTCGGCCAAGAATTTAGTCTACCACCATAAGGTTGAAACTCGTACGAATGTCGTTAGACAATAAGGTTCACTGTTTACTTGTTACAGTATAACAACTTTATTGATGTTTTTGTGACACAGGAAGTGTCAACAAAAGTGATAGACCACTTTCATGGCCGACCGGGCATGTGTTTTATGAACTTAATTTTGGAGTTAATACTAAAGTAAAACTTCACGTAGGAAATAATAGCGCAATTATTACAAGAAGAACTTTAATAAATCCTGTATTTGTCAGATAATTCGAAACTTCACTTAACCGAAGGTGACTGTAACCATTTTTACAATGCAAAGAGTCTGCGCTATGTGGCTACATACCATTTTCGGTGTTGCATCACGCTCGCGTGTGTAATACAATAAGCACATTTGACACAGTTGGTTACAACACAAATCGCTCGATAAGACGACAACAAAGCTACCCACAGTATACACACATCAAAAGTGTCTAGGGATCAAGAACATTTTTAGCTCTAAAAAAAATTAATCTTCTTGATTGGTCTCCTACCTAATTCCCCATGCCTGTACCACATTTTGAATAAATTATGAATGAATTCAGTTTTAAACGACTTCAAAAAGGAGGAGGTTCTCATACGGGTCGAATGACCCGTATGTTTTTTTTTTCTATGTTTGTTACGCGATAACTCCGCCAATTATGAACCGATTTGAACAAATCTTTTTTCGGCGTATAGGTAATACCTCAAGGGTGGTCCCATTTAATTTTGAAGTCGGTTGATGATAAATTTATTGTAAAATATACTCTCGATTGCAATCATCCTAAAACGTACTCGATACCAAGACACTTTTGATGTGTGGCATATAATATAACCACAGCGCGTCCCACGCACGACATAAAAAAGCGCACGTAACGCACGTAACGCTCTACTCACACAACCGGCCGTGTCGAGGAACGACACGTCGCCAAAGTACGCGCCGTCGAGTCCCACGTGACCGGTGTGCCTCACTTCGCCCTGCGGCGAGGAGATCATGCTGCGCTGTATCGCACGCTTGCCGTTGTACGTGTGACGCTTCACGTCCGTGCGCAGCAGTGACGAGCGGCCCGGGCTGCGCGCGAGCGAGCCAGTCGCGCTCGACGCCAGCGCGGCCGACCTCTGATGAATGAACCGTGAATGTGCCGGGTGGGCGATGCGGGGTGACAGGTGGTAGACGGTAGCAGTGGCAATGTAATGGTTTCTAATTGCTCGCCGTAATAGTCTGCTGTCAAAAGCCAGTAGGATGTGATAATGTTACTTTAACCCTTTAACAGGCAGAATATTTGTTTGAAACCCATTGATTTTAGACTGTATTTCAAAGGACTAAGGTTTAAAATTAAGTGGGATCTATATTTCCTCTGCCTGGTAAAGGGTTAATGGTCGGTTATGTAGCTTTTTTCGTTGGTTTTACCAGTAGTCTTTTTAACAGTTCCTTTTTTAAGGAAAATTGACACGTTTTTGTTCGAATGAGGATTTGATAAAGTAGCATAGCATGGGAATAAATAGCTTTTTGGTTTCACTGGTAAAAAGTTTTTACTAAGTGTAATCGTTATGAGTTTATATTAAGGTACAAGGGACACGTAAATGAGGCAGTTTAGGGTGAAATCTAATATTTAAAATTTCCATGTCACAATGTTAGTTACAGTACTCCTCCGAAACAGCTTAACAATTTTTACCAAATTTTATTTAGTAGGTCTGAGAATCGGCTACTATATATCTACCAGTTGTATTTTACCCAATACCTAGGGAACAAAGGCAACTTATTATGGCAAAACAAATGTTTGTCCCGGCAAATCCGCAAGCTATAAAAGCTAGTATTTTATAAAATAACCACAAGAGGCTATTACTAATTAAACTTGAGCAAAATGATTTATATAGTGACACATAATATGAAAATTAAGTAGTTATTTGAATATTTACGTGACCTTCGACACAAACAACATAACAGACCCTTAATCTAAAGTCTCATGTAAAATTAAAAAATTCCATTACGGCGAGCATGAAAATATGTAAAAATACAAAAATGGCCGTCCAAAGTAAAACAAAGCGAGTGTAAACCCAACAGATGACGGTGGTAAATGAAGACCATGTGTCCCATCCTGATTTCTGTGCACATCGCAATTGTTCAATCAACACAAAACGACTTACAACAAAACCGTATGTAAACATTTGTTCGCTTAGGGCACTTTTATTGAACATTTTGTATGTATGTGTATCGTTCGTTCCTTATGCTCATATCATTGCCATATACATGTTGATTGTTACAGGTGTTAAAAATGAGCAGATAGATAAATGACCATGCTGTATGCAATTTTTATACAACGTTACATGAAAAACGTTGGCAAAACTCGAAAAAGTCACTCATCAGTCAAAAGGATTTTTAGAAATGGATCTTTGAGAAAAATTGACTTTTCTTTTCTCGGGAATTATCGTACGAGACTCAAGATAGGACAATCTAAATCAATATATGTCACACCGGATGCAGTTCAGCAAACAGTTGTTGGCAGATTTATCGGACAGCTGTCAAAATCAACATCATTTTTAACAGGTCACTCGCACTTGACAGTAATGTATTGATACAGTATTGGTGCTCAAACGACAGTATGTTTACACAAGATCTCGTTGTACATAGACATGGAAGCCATATTAAAAACACACAACTATACTGTACGCCAATCGTGAAAAAAATCTTTAGTGGGGAATTTTCTTTGGCGTTTAAGAACTGTCATTACTGTCAAACTTTGTTTGGAAAGTAAAACGTCCAAGATAATTCCCCCATTCAATAACAGAATGCTCTATGGTCCGTAACGTAATGGTGGCCATACATGCTACGAGAAATCGTTACGATCAGACTGTGCAGTTCGAACGGTACCGATAAATCGCTACGTGTATGTTATAAAACTGTGCAGTTTTTTGCTTGTATGTCATGTACGATAAACTGTACCGTTCGAACTGCACAGTCTGATCGTAACGATTTCTCGTAGCATGTATGGCCACCATAACGTAGGTAACACGTAGGTATGCAACTAAAGTACTCAATACTCGATATATTTATTTGCGTTTTACAATGGTTGGTAACACATGGTACATAATATAAAGCACGTGATTTTGCAGTTCTTGTTGGAAACAGCAAATTGATGTAGAAGAGAGGGAAATGCTGTTTTAAACCTATAAATACTTAAAATAGTTTTATATTTACTTGTTATAGGTAGGCTTCATGATAAAGATTAACGTTAATATAGGTCTATAGTATAAATCCTAGAGTGTATGGTATAGAACAGGGTTTCTCAAAGTGGAGCTCCCCTTTAGACGAAAAACAAGCCCATTACCCACCAATCCCATTAATATATTGTTTTCCATTTTGATACTTACTGTATTTGTTAACTCTATTTGACATTGAAAAAAAATATATTTTCTTCTACAGATAGTTTATTTTATCTTATTTTGGGTTAGGGATTCGCAATCGTTTTAGAAATTGTACAAGGGTTCTTGGGACAATAAGTTTGAGTAACTCTCGTAAAGGCCATAGAAACAAATAGATTGTAAAGAAGTTGGGCTACGTTCGTCCAGTTTGTTGAACTTTTAGGCCTGAAAGTTGTCTAGCATAGACACTCTTATTATCTAGAATATTTTAGTTGCATACGTTGTATACACATATTACTTTCCTACATTCGTATAAAATAAAAAGAAAGTTTTTTTCACGATTAGAATACAGTGAGAAACAGTGACAACGGACATTTTAACAATTGATTACTAATTATCATTGAGAGTTCGTCTACCAAAAAGTAACCACAACTAATGGGGAATTTTCTTTGACGTTTTTCTGACAGGTTTCCGGGCGGAGAACAGTCATTACTGTCAAACTTTGTTTGGAAGCTATGACAGTAATGACAGTTCTCCGCACGAATATCTGTCAAAAAAACGTCAAAGAAAATTCCTCGTTAATTAATCAATTGTTTAAATGCCTTTATGAGCAGAGATGACAAATGTATTTTTTCCAAAAAAAAACCCCATGACATGGACATGATAGAAATTCACTCCAACAAACAACATAATAATGTCAAGTCATAGAAATGAACACCAAAACATCCTTCTAGTCCTGAGTTCCCTTTATGTTGAAATAGCATTGAGTATGTAACATACAAAATTCCTATTAACCTTTTTCACCGCCAATGTCTGTCCACACACACACACATTTGACAAGTGATTTAGAAGTTTATGATTATCGTCGCAGAATTCAAAATCATGTGGCATTCCTTCAGTGGCATTTGAGACAAATGAAGTCGTAGGTTTAATCGTAATATAGGAATACTTACGGGAGTTTTCACATAAGGCTTGGTATTAGCTGGATCGAATACGCCGCACGCCCCGCCGGCCATCACGCCGTACCACATTGGAGACTTCGTCATATTCCTAGCGCGGTGAATGAATGGGCGCATGTTCAGATACATGATTAAAAAATAACATAATTGATTGATTGACGGAAGAGTTTCTAATACTGACATAAGTTCGCATGCACGATGGGGTATATGTCTCCCGTTTCAATTAATTGTGATAGAATCGGAATATCCCTTATTTTTCTTAGATAGGTAAAGGTAAAAGAAAATGTGCTAAAAAATCAAATCAATTTCGTATTTTTTTAAGACTCATCATAATATTCTTGTCGTTTCAGAATTAGAATAACTATAAATATTTGTTTTGTCGACTTCAAAAAAGGAGTCTTTTAATTCGACCGCATATGTATATGTTTTTCTTTTAATTTGAAGATCCCAAGGCGGTCTCGTGATAAGGAAGTCAGGGTTTGATGTTGATTGACGGGAACTTTTCCACGCCTTAAGAGTTTTAATGTAGAACTATGACAGAATTTGAAACTAAAACAGGGACTTCAAATTGAAATAGACTCTGTTATAGTCTCTACTATAAATTGCCTACTTGTAAGTATTATGGTTTCCAAAAAAATTTATAGTCTTGATTTAGACAAAGTTTCAGATAATCACTTAGATCTCACTTAGAATTGTATGTTTATTAGCATGTGGATAGGTTAAACAAAAAATAAGATGATTAATAAAACAGCTAACAATACACAATTAACAATGAATGGTACTGATTGACGGAATGATGTATTGTTACGTACGTGGGGGGTGGGTACCGATAGAAAAATGCACTATTACGAAAATCAAGAATTACACTTTATTCCGACACCGTAATTACACAGACTAATTACAATCGTTAAACTAACACCGCTAATAAACACTTTCACAATCACACAATCACTTGTTAACTCTCTTTACTTTTCTCTCTTGATGTTCACTGTATCACTGTTTAGTTGAAAACTGTCCCGCCGACTCGATCGTCGCTCTTTATATACCACGGTACACAATCCAGAACATTCGAGTAGGTTCAGGTACATTCTCGAGTCGACTTCTAATAATAATAATTAAATCCCTAACCGTCGCGTCGGCCGGCTCGCGTGTTTATACCTACTCCAACAGTAGGTAAGTAGGTTTATACCTACTTGTGAGTCGCGTCGGCCGGCTCGCGTGTTTATACCTACACCCAACAGTAGGGAAGTAGGTGTATACCTACTTGTGGTGAGGTAAGGTAAGTACTTGTGGCTTCCGAAATATACCACACTTTTCTCGATCTTTCGAGATCCTTCTACTACATTCTGACGCATATAGACACTGTGTAGTGGTTTGTATGCGTCGCCTTGGATACTGGAATGTTCTTTAGGACTCTCGAATGTTCGACGTGCCTCTACGGCATTCTAGCCGTTGTTTCTCGGCCCCGGGGCGTAACACTACCCCCCTCTAAAACGTGCTCGTCTCGAGCATGATTATCTCCATAGTATCGGGCCAGCCGGTCGATGTGCACAACCTTGCATGGGCTGCGGTGATTTCTCTGTATGCGATATGTCACACCGTTGATCTTGGTCACCACCTTATATGGGCCCTCCCAGTTTGGTGACAATTTAGGAGACTTTCCCTTTTTACGTAAAGGGTTGTGCAACCACACCTGCGAACCTTCCTCGAATCCGGATTGATTAGACTTACGGTCATAACGTGTTTTCATCTTTTTACTGGCTTGAAGTCCATTATCTCGAACTAGACCGTGAACATCTTCCAATCGATTCCGTAAGTCACTCGCGTATTCCGTTATGGACATAGGCGGGTCTGGGGGCCTTCCGGTTAGTAAATCTGCCGGTAACCGCAGTTCTCTTCCAAAGTTCGCACATGCAGGAGTCTTGTTTGTGCTCTCATGTGTTGCCGACCTGTACGACAGCAGAAAAAGAGGTATGTGCCTATCCCAATCCTTTTGATGACTATCAACCACCTTTGCCAAATGTCGTTCCAGTGTTTGGTTGAACCTTTCGACCATTCCATCAGATTGCGGGTGATATGGCGTTGTTCTCGTCTTATGGATCCCCATGATTTTACATGTCTCTTGAAACACTTGGGATTCAAAGTTTCTGCCTTGGTCGCTGTGTATTTCGAGAGGGACACCAAACCGACAAAATACCTCCATCACCAATTTTTCCGCGACTGTCGTAGCTTCCTGGTTAGGAATGGCAAACACTTCGGGCCATTTGGTAAAATAATCCATGATCACCAGGATGTACTTATTTCCGGCATCAGATGTTGGAAATGGTCCCGCGACGTCCAACGCTATCCTTTCCCAGGGCGCCCCAACATTGTACACCTTTAGCGCACCCCTACTGCGAGTATGTGGCCCTTTGACTGATGAACAATTGACACAGTTCCTACACCAGTCCTCGACATCTTCGCGACAATGAATCCAGTAGAATCGTTGCCGAATTTTCATTAATGTCCGCTTCACACCAAGATGTCCAACGGAAACATCGTCATGAAAGGATCGAAGCACATCTTTTACCCTTTTCTTAGGGATAATCACTTGTAGATGGGCATCCTTCCCATTTGTCGATTCCCATTTCCTGCACAATACATCGTTGTGAATCATTAAACTGTTCCACTGAGCCCAGTAACTTTTTGTTGTCGTACTCAATGGGGCGACGTCACACCATTTTGGTTTAGGTACTCCAGATTTGACTCAATCGAAAATGGGTTTAATGTCTGGGTCTTCCTGCTGAGCTTGTTTCATGGCGTCGTCACTCCATTCATCGCTGACTGAATCCGTCCGCAACATCCTGATGCAGTCTTTATCCTCCTGTCTCAAGTCTTCGGGACAGGGCATCTGCATTTCCATGCGACTTCCCGCTGCGATGTTCGATGTGGAAGTCATACTCTTGGAGTTGCTCAATCCAGCGAGCTACTTGACCTTTAGGATTTTTAAACTCCAGTAACCACTTCAAAGCTGCATGGTCGGTCCTGATTCGAAACTTACGGCCAAGTAAATATTTGCTGAAATGCTGTAAGGTTTTTACTACAGCGAGCAGTTCTCTCCGGGTGACGCAGTAATTTCTCTCTGGTTTCGATAGAGATTTACTAAAGTAAGCGATCACAACTTCCTGATCGCCCTTCTTCTGTGACAGGACACCTCCAATACCCGTGTTACTTGCATCGGTGTCAACAATAAAGTCCATGTCCGGAGCCGGGTATCCTAGAATAGGCGTTTCACAAAGCCTTTCTTTAAGGTGGTTGAATGCCAGAGCACACTGATCAGTCCAGACAAATGGTCGTTTTTCTTCAGTCAGCTGGTGTAGTGGCTTGGCTATGTCAGAGAAGTTCTTAACGAACCTTCGGTAGTACGAGCAGAGACCCAGAAAGGCTCTTACTGCAGTCTTATCCTTCGGCGTCGGCCAATCCTTTACGGCACTAATCTTCTCAGGATCTGTCTGTATTCCATTTGCTGATATAACATGGCCCAAATAGTTCACCTTTCGCTTAAACAGCGAACACTTCTTGGGACTAAGCTTAAGTCTCGCGTCTCGTAATTTGGAGAAAACTTGCTCTAGCTTGACGAGGTGATCGTCGAAGTCTCTGCCAATGATGATGATGTCATCCAAATATACGAGGCATGTATCTCCAAGTAGTCCCGCTAGTATTTGTTCCATTAATCTCTCAAATGTAGCTGGAGCATTACATAATCCAAAGGGCATGACGTTGAACTGCCATAGTCCTTTGCCAGTAGAGAAGGCAGTTTTCTCTTTGTCTCCTTCCTTGATTTCTACTTGCCAGTAGCCACTTTTCAAATCCAACGTGGAGAACCACTTCATCCCATTCAAAGTATCCAAAGTGTCGTCGATTCGTGGCAAGGGGTAAACTGTCCTTCTTGGTCACATCATTAAGTCGACGGTAGTCTACGCAAAATCTCAAAGTGCCGTCCTTCTTCTTCACTAAAACGACCGGTGAACACCAAGGGCTGGTCGAAGGTTCGATCACCTTGCTTCCCTGCATTTCCTCAATCATGCTTTCCACTTCCTTTTCCCGAGCCACTGGAACTCGCCGAGGACGCTGTCTAATAGGCATGATCTCCCCAGTGTTAATTTCGTGCTGAACTACTCCAGTCCTTCCAATGTCACCACCATGTAGAGAAAAGACGTCACTATACTTCAGTAAAAGACTACGCGCCTTAGTGCGTTCTTCCATGCTGAGATCTTCTTGGCAACTGTCCAATAGACTTCCCAAGTCCATATTTCCATTTGGCAGCCTCTTGTTCACGTCCGTACCTTGACACGTTCTTAACCAAGAAATCTCTTCGCAAGTACCCATACGAGTCCCCTTCTGCAATGCGTATTTGATATCACTCAGGTTCAGGACCCTTATAAATGCTGTAGATGATGTTGTAACGATGGTTCGAGCGGTTATCCAAGGGCAGTCATCATCTAGCTTTTCTACTAATACGCAGCGGTGAGATCCTCGTCCCGTGTAGTACGGCAATTTCACTGGAACTAAGGCTTGCGACTTTGGCTGAAGAACCGTCCTTCGAGCACAGTAGACATTCCCGTTTACGCCACCTTCCATGGGTATTTCATCAGCCCCAATTTTAAGGACGCCACCTTTAACATCAATTTTACAGTTGTATCTACGCATAAAATCTAACCCAATAATGCAGTCATCAACGATGTTGGCGACGATGACTTTGTGCCAATAACTCCTTTCGGCTATCTTCATCTCCACCTCTTGCTCCCCATGGACGGAAATGTACTGACCGGTAGCCGTTTGAAGGTTTAGATTATTAGGTCGGACTAGGTGATCTCTCGTCAGGTGTTTAAGTAGCCGAGAACTAATTACTGTCCGAGAAGCTCCAGTGTCGATGGTAAGGTGACATGCTATCCGTCCAATTCCTCCTTTGACGACCAGACTATTCCCGTCGTTTGCTTGTGAGATCACAACTGGGACATTTCGACCACCAGCCAGTACTCGTCCCATAGTCCTGGCTATTACTCGTTTCCCTGCTGTGGCTCTGCTGCACCAGTGTCACTAGATTTCGCATTGGAATCCAGGTTTCGGCGCCTGTTGTTCCATTTTGGGCAATTCGACTGCAAGTGCCCTCTTTCGCCACACCGGTAGCAACGTGGACTGTATTCGCGGCTCTTAGAAGGCGATTCACTGACAGAAACCTCTCGCACTTTATAAGGCCTAGAGTCTTGTCGTACAGCTTCTACCTCCAAAGCATGGGCGACTGCGTCTTTCAAGCTTCCATGATGCCCCAATCGAACAGCAGCTCTCACCTCCAACTCACGAATACCATCAATGAACGCCTGTACGAGCATGCTGTCCACAAAAGAGGCCGACGCTGTCTGGTACGCTTTTCTCACCAGCTTTTCAATTTCCAAAGCCCACTGTTGTAGAGACTCGTTACGTCCCTGGGTCCGGTCCTTCAACTGAGCTCTGAAGACGTGCTCCAAATGTTTATCTCCGTATCGAGCCTCCAAAGCCTCAAGCAGGCGATCGTACGTCCTCTCATTTCCCAACGCTTCCAGTATAGTGAGGGCTTCATCTCGCAAGGCCAAGGTGAGTGCTGTCTTCGCCTGGTCTTTACTCCACCCATTCGCCTGAGAGACAGACTCAAACTGTAGTTTGTATGCGGTCCACGAGGAAGTGCCGTCGAATGGGGGGACCTTAAATCGTCCACCTCCTGGAACAGAGATGTCGGATCCGCAGGCACCAGTAGCCACTTTGACTTCCAGTTTCTTGAAATCATTTTTCATGATCTGCAGACGTGTCTCGTGGTCTTCTACCTTTTCGTTGACGTCCTGTATACGACTGTCGAATTTTACGTCCATATCCATCAACTTCCCTTGGACTTCCGCCATCTCTTGTTTCCAGTCTGCTGTGGACTCTCGGACTTCACGGAGCATACGCGACTGCTCCTCCTGTTGATTACACAATTTCTTGTATTGTTCCTCCTGGGCTTCCCGGGCTTCCTGCTGGGCCTTAGCTTGTCTCTCCTCGGCTTCCCGCTGGGCCTTAGCCTGTCTCTCCTCGGCTTCCCGCTGGGCCTTAGCCTGTCTCTCCTCGGCTTCCCGCTGACTGATACACAGCTTCATGTACTGCTCCTCCTGTATTTTAGCCTGTCTCTCCTGGGCTTTAGCTTGTCTCTCCTGGGCCTCCCGGGCTTCCCGAGCTTCCCTTTGGCTTTCATTAAGGGCTCGTGATTGTTCCTTCAATAAAATCAGGATGGTGTTAAGGTCAATCTCGGCCTTCGGTCTTGGTGACGATGCCGGTGCAGTGACAGTAGATGGACCAGCCACGGTTGCCGTAGAGCCCTCCGCTGCACGTTGGCTCCGGGTTTGGACGCCCTCCGGTTCTTGATCTCGTGGAGTGATCGGCATTTTCTATCCCACTTCTGACACCAAATGTTACGTACGTGGGGGGTGGTACCGATAGAAAAATGACACTATTACGAAAATCAAGAATTACACTTTATTCCGACACCGTAATTACACAAACTAATTACAATCGTTAAACTAAAACCGCTAATAAACACTTTCACAATCACACAATCACTTGTTAACTCTCTTTAATTTTCTCTCTTGATGTTCACTGTATCACTGTTTAGTTGAAACTGTCCCGCCGACTCGATCGTCGCTCTTTATATACCACGGTACACAATCCAGAACATTCGAGTAGGTTCAGGTACATTCTCGAGTCGACTTCTAATAATAATAATTAAATACCTAACCGTCGCGTCGGCCCGCTCGCGTGTTTATACCTACTCCAACAGTAGGTAAGTAGATTTATACCTACTTGTGAGTCGCGTCGACGGCTCGCGTGTTTATACCTACACCCAACAGTAGGTAAGTAGGTGTATACCTACTTGTGGGAGGTAAGGTAAGTACTTGTGTACTTGTGGCTTCCGAAATATACCACACTTTTCTCGATCTTTCGAGATCCTTCTACTACATTCTGACGCATATAGGCACTGTGTAGTGGTTTGTATGCGTCGCCTTGGATACTGGAATGTTCTTTAGGACTCTCGAATGTTCGACGTACCTCTACGGCATTCTAGCCGTTGTTTCTCGGCCCCGGGGCGTAACAGTATTAATCAATTCGCGTCAATACATGCACAAATTCAACATAATACTTTGACAATTCAGCGTTATTTACTATTACTTACTCTTTCCCAATAACGGTTATGATCTGACCGGATTTGTATTCCAATAGGTTATTGCGTCTCGCTTCTTCTGGCTTCTGGAAGTTTATTGTCGTTTGAACCTGCAAAATTAAATACAAGACGGTTCAAAACATTGTCACAATACAAGGATAATGATGTCCTGTTTGCTTTATAGAACTTTCTCCCTCACACATTTCCTAGAGAAAGAGAAGAACGAACAAACGAATGTTATTCAATAACTTGATCAATATAAGAGATCTCTTGTACATCTATACAGGAGTGGCAAGAAATGATTTGAACATTCTGTACACACGCACCAAAAGATTAAATCACGACCGTAATGCCGAATAGTGAGTGGAGATATCCTTAGGACTCGACCACAATAAAACCATAAAATGACGGGCCCGTTGGTGTAGTGGTCAGCATGTCTGCCTCTGCTCCATAGGGTCGTGGGTTCGATTCCCACCGCTGGCAGGTATTTAGGTGATGAGCTTTTAAGTACTTGGTGGATGTGTCTGGGTGTTATTTAAAAAAAAAAAAAAAAAAATAAATACACTTCACGCCTTTAATCCCAAGAGGGGTAGGCAGAGGCACTTGCTAAAGCAAATACCCACGGTTCACCAAGCGTATTTAACCCAACGTGACAGGGGGTGAGCCCATCGCCGTTATAGGGTTCACACACCCTTTGGTGTGCGGGTTTCATCACGATGTTGTCCTTCACCGTACGAGCGTTGCGTTGCGTACATAGGCTGAAAAAGAGTCCCATTGGTACACGTCCAGTAGCCGGACTCGAACCCGCGACCTCCCGGTTACAAGTCAAGTATCCGACCACCTGGACCACAGACCTGTTTGTGTTTTTTTTTAATAAAGTTGTATTTTAAAAAATAAAAAAGTATTTAAGTAAGTATATTTCGTTGTCTGATTTCCATAACACAAGTGCTTTAGCTACTTAACATGGGATGAAGGCAATGTGTGTGTTGTTGTAAAATATTTGAAAAAAAAAAAGTACACGTTACTAGCACGCAGCTTGAATAACCCTATCTACAGATCTCATAGTCGGCACCTACGACACGATAGGCAGAACGGCAGCTGAAGCATGCCGTTCACATTTCAGATCAACATGGCCACAAGATACAAGTTACACTATACCTGTTCAGGTCGTATGTCGCGTAATTTCGGCACCAGGTCCTTGAACTTGGGCCGGTCGTTGGGCTCGTGGGACCAACACTCGCACATCGCGGCGTAGTACTGCTCAGGGCAGCAGTCGGGTCGCTCCAGACGCTGTGTACAACAAACGAAAATACACACGTTATTGCCAGTGGCGTGCACACCATATAGGCAAAAGGATGTAGCCTACCTTAGTATTTTGGATATCCGACCTAATGAGTTATTGTTAGATCTTCTTTTGTTGTACTCACGACATAGATTAACGAAGGGTTTTGTGGGTGAGTAGATAGATAAGTTGCCTATACGTACATAGGTGTCAATCCTTGGGGATTACTGCCTATATTGTGGTAAAAGCCAGTGCACGCCACTGCTTATTGCCTATTTTCGGTCGACCACGGTAGAAAACCACATAGTAGTAAAATGCGCATACTGATCGATTAATAAGAGCTAGCACGTTCACAGTACTCACAGTAATGCAATGACTTTACAGCATGTTTGTTTTATTTAATGCGTGCCACTAATCCATAAGAAATGGGGAATTTTCTTTGACGTTTTCTGACACATTTCTACTACAAACTATCATTACTGTCACACTTTCCAAACACAATTTGACAGTAATGACAGTTCTACACTGTCATACTTTTCAAACAAAGTTTGACAGTAATGACAGTTCTACACAGTCATACTTTTCAAACAAAGTTTGACAGTAATGACAGTTGTACACTGTCATACTTTTCAAACAAAGTTTGACAGTAATGACAGTCCGCCCGAATATCTGTCAGAAAAACGCTAAAAAAATTCCCCATTAATGAAACGCCTTGTAAGCCGCGTGACTGACACCGGAAAATTAAAACAAACACTCTGTATTTGTTAAAAGTGATACGTCGCGCCGCTCCTTTATTCACAGGTACGGCACAAGCGCATCGAGTAAATGAGATGCCAGCTGTACATCTGACCCAAACATACGACAAACCCGAAAAAAATACGACAAACCAGACCTTAATCTACTAACGTGAGTCAATCGTTGGTGTCTAACAACACGTCCTGTTGGTTTTGTACTCACCTGATAGTTGGGCGCATCTATGGCTTCCAGTATCTGTTGTCCAGAGAACGCGGCCCACGGCTGGAACCCGTACGTGAACATCTCCCACAGGCACACGCCAAATGCCCACACGTCGCTCGACGATGTGAAGCGGAGATACAGGATGCATTCAGGGGCACACCTGGCGGATTGCATTTAGGCATCAATTCATAGTATCAATACCAATGGGACTCTTTTTCAGAGCCTATGTACGCAACGCAACGCTCGTACGGTGATGGACAACATCGTGATAAAACCCGCACATCACGAGGTGTGTGAACCCTATAACGGCGATGGGCTCACCCCCTGTCACGTTGGGTTAAATACGCGCGCGTGAACTGTGGGCATTTGCTTTAGCAAGTGCCTCTGCCTACCCCGGTTTGGGATTAAAAGGCGTGAAGTGTACTTCATAGTATCATCATCATCAGCCTATGTTCGTTCATTGCTGGACATAGGACTCTCCAATTGCACGCCACTGTGAATTGTTTTCGGCTTCTCGCATCCAGCTTCTGCCAGATATTTTGCAAATATCATCAGTATATTTTTATTTGAAAGAAGATACTTAAAAGGTGGTTCAATAATAAGGAAATCAGAATTTGACGATGATGGCAGAATGAGCGAAGATGAAGGGAGATATCGAGAGGAACTTTAAGAAATACATACTGGCAGTGGCGTGCACTGGCTTCTACGACAAGGTAGGCAGTAATCCCCAAGGATTGACACCTATGTATAGGTAACTTGTCTTTACGAAATATTGGTACCTACATATCTACTCACCCACAAAACACAGGACCTTCGTTAGCCTATGTCGTGAGTATAACAAAAAAATATCTAGCAATAACTCTATTATTAGGTCGGGAAGCTACAATACTAAGGTAGGCAGTCTTTTTGCCTATATGGTGTGCACGCCACTACATACTGGTAGAAGTCGGTTCTCATTTTACGTGTGTTTGTCAGAGAAAATAAGTCTGTACTGTTGTCATACCAGGCCACAGGCAGTTTGAGGTTGACATTGTAGTTGGTCTGGTAGTAGTCCTTGCCGACGCCGAGCGCCCGCGACAGCCCGAAGTCGGAGATCTTCACGCGGTCCTTGCTGAACACCAGTATGTTGCGGGCCGCCAAATCCCTGTGTGACCGGAAACAATTGAAGATATTAAAAAAACCTTAAGACCCCAATTAAAAAACAACGTTCCTTTAACTTTCAGCCCTCAGAAATATATATTTATTAGGTATAATATACAGTCACATATTTTTTGAGAAAATGAATAACATGTAATACATGTATGTGCATCTCAGACGCGAAACACGGCTGTAAGAAAAACGTCCTAGCTATTTTTCTTTAATTTGGCTTATTAAATAAAAGTCTCTCAGAAAAAAAAACAAACACCACCGGGGTTTTGTTTACAAAATATGAAAATGTTGAAACCCGGCCCCACCTACTTCCAGCCCTGCAGTCGTTCCGCCAGTTAAATGGTATGTCATTATGATGTTATGTACAAAAACTCTTAGATACGCCAAATGTATGGAAGCCCTAAAACTAAAACATTAGCTAGTTTGGGGTTAGCTAGTTTGGGGAATTTTCTTTGACGTTTTTCTGACAGATTTTCGGGCGGAGAACTGTTATTACTGTCATACTTTCCAAACAAATTTTGACTTCTGTCAGAAAAACGTCAAAGTATATTCCCCCATTAGCTAGAGAAATATATAAAATAAAATAAAATAAATACACTTCAGGCCTATAATCCCAAAGAGGGGTAGGCAGAGGCATTTGCTAAAGCAAGTACCCACGGTTCACCAAGCGTATTTAACCCAACGTGACGGGGGTGAGCCCATCGCCGTTATAGGGTTCATACACCTTGTGGTGTGCGGGTTTCATCACGATGTCGTCCTTCACCGTACGAGCGTTGCATTGCGTACATAGGCTCTGAAAAAGAGTCCCATCGGTACACGTCCAGTAGCCGGACTCGAACCCGGGACCTCCCGGTTACAAGTCAAGTGTCCGACCAACTGGACCACAGACGCTCTAGAGTAATATATCGCAACATAATCAATAGATGGCGCTGGCCTGTTGTTACCGTAAGTACCTATAAGAAAAAAAGTTTTATATAATTCTAAGTAGAATTTTGTCTCGTCGTGTGCAAGGAACTTCGGCAACGATACACACCTGTGAATCAGTCTTTTGTTCTCGAGATAGGTCATCCCGTCGCATATCTGTTCGGCGAACTCGCACAGCGTGGGCACGGGGAAGCTCGACCGCAGCGACACCTCGCGGAGGCACTCCAGCAGGGAACGGAGCGGTGCCAACTCTGTCACCTGATGATTTTACACGAATTTTGAATACAGTTATTTAAAGACCTCGGATTGCCAAGAGCCTCAAGCCTTCAAAAGCGGCACTGGTAGGATCATACCAGATTTGGATAGGTAGAAGGGGCAACATGGGCGCTGATGAAGGCGAGTGCTGACGCGTCGCAAGGTGGCCACCTTAAACCTACATTTGGGTCGCAAGTCCCAAACACTAGCGTACAGTTTCCTCCTTTTACCACGCTATGGACCCGGCACCCGCACGGTGAATCCATGGAATGCTAAGAAATTAGTCTCTCTCCATTGCAATGTGTGCATTTAGAATGCACCTATAGTCGGCCAACCAGATGGTTCAGTCAACCACACTTCTTGATGAGTTTTTAAGTTCTGTTGGATGTGTCTGGGTGTTTTATTTATATAAGCATATATTTAAATGAAAAAAATATATAAGTATATCTATCTCGTTGTCTGATTTCCATAACAAAAGTGCTTTAGCTACTTGACATGCGATGAAGACAATGTGTGTGTTGTTGGAAACGTCGGAAAGTTGAAAATTATATATACTTTACTTGTCACAAAATAACAGCGCGACCTTATTGTTGTTTTAGGAACATGGGGAGTGTCATCAAAATTTATAGAACACTTTCTAGACTAGTAAGGCGTATGTTCAGGCGTCTATATTTATAAATAATCAGCTATATCTATAAATAGA
>SJJU01019268.1:0-25422 GCA_012932125.1 Conopomorpha cramerella
GGCCAGATAAATAGAGGAGAACTTTAAAATCTTATTTATAAAAATGAATTGCTGTTCGTTAGTCTCGCTAAAACTCGAAAACGGCTAGATCGATTTGGCTTATTTTGCCTTGAATTATTCACGGAAGTCCAGGGAAGGTTTAAACACATACAGTTAGTTTTTAATAATAATAAGTATTATGTGAATACTAATTTACACTCCATGCATGGGCCCATGTTGCCTGAAATAAATAAATTTTATTTTATTTGTAAAAGACGGTACTGGTTGCAGTCGGTATTCTTTATTTACTTTTAGCTTTTACTTTTAGATTTAGCTACTTAAATATTAATAAATAACTTAGTATAACAAGAGAGTTATTGGAGAAAAACAAAAGTGAATAAATTTAAGTTTCCTTATGAGCACGCGGATATAGGATATACACTCAGGAACAATGAAATCGACTCAGTATACTACTGGTTGCAGTAATAAAATGTGTTAGTTTTCCAGAAATACTTTTGTCTTTAAAATTATTATGCTTTTGGTAATAATTTTGCGATACGGCCTTTTCGGTGAAAGTGTGTAAATACCTATTTTCGGTGTAAATATAATACCTATATCGAACAGTTCATTTTGACATACCTAGCCAGTCCAAAGCCCTTGTCACATTGTCCGCGTGGCTCCCTCACAAGATGTGTTTGAATTATTTCTTATCGAGATTGTAAAAGTTGCTGAGTTTTGTAGGACGAGGATTATCCGGGCTCCTATCAGTAATCTGGGATTATATTGAACGGTGTATCCTCGTCTTGTTTATGTATAACAATAACTATTGTACTTTATTATATATTGTAATTGTGCGTTAATCGATTCCCTGTTGACGCTATTACCAATATTAAAAAATGACTTAATGATGTGGATAATGCGAAAGGAATATGTTAGGATCGTGATACATAGAGGTCGATAGAATCTGGCTACCTCTTTGAGAGAAAGACATGAAATTTGTGTATGTATGTAAAAGGACAAACAACACGAGCTTTTCTCAAACGTGGAAATGGATAATCAAGAGACAGGTTGTGAACTACGGCCGCAAAACTCCTGTCCAATCATTGTGGTTGTTAGTGTAATACTAATTATATTGTGAATTGTGACAAGTAAAAATAAACCTTAATGTCTAATGTGTTTCTAATGTAATGGATTTTCAACCTTAGGGTAGACCAGGTTTTATATATCTACTCATGGCGTGTTTAATATTTCAAGTGCAATTTTTTTAGTTTATTTATTTATTTATAAGATGTCGCAGATGCTCTGGAGATAAACCGCATAAAGGTCAGAAGGGTCGGCCGCCCACCTCAGTCACTTAGAATAATTTCTAAACTGTAGAAAAAAATTACATTATACGTAGAGTTATAAGTGGGTGTTGAATGAGCAACTATTTTAACTCTTTCACTTTATAACAATCTATTGATAGATATGGCGTAAATTTGGATGTAATTACAAATGTATATTATTTTAGAAGCAAGACAAAAGGACCCTTATTATATTATACTAGCTGTCCCGGCAAACGTTCTGGCAATATATTTTATTAAGAGTATATCTCAGCAATTATATGCGTGTCGTTTACATATGATCCTTCCTCAAGAAGGATATATGTCTTGAAGAAAAGCGCATCAAAATCCGTTACACAGTTTTAAAGATCTAAGCATACATAATGACAGACAGCGGGAGGTGACTTTGTTTTATACTATGTACTTATATACATATATTGACAAAGTTGAGCATTTTCATTTAAACAAAGAATTACGTTCGTGCAAGACATTTTCACAGATTTTTTCTTTGACATTAATTTAACATACGAGTATATCGTTCCTATTATTATAATACTTTAGTGAATGTCATAATTTGTATCACTGTCGAACGAATAAAAGTGATTAATTAAACATGACACAAGTATGAACACCAATGCATCAACATGTCAAAGAATGCCGCTCATGAGCTTGCGGAATGTCTCCAAAATTCATAATGGTATGAGCAAGTTGTTTCAAATATTTGAACTCAGGAAAATATTAACAAAAATTATATAAAAAATAATTCAACTTTAGCAGTATATAATCTAGGTTCAGTGTGTAAAATTACATTTATCCAATAGTCATAATTGACCTTCGACCTTGTTGACCTTAGCGCTAATATGTAACCTTTGACTGCAAATTTTCACGAACTCTATAACACAAAATTTGATATACTGTATTTTCAGTTCTGAGTCCGTATGCGCGCAATAGTCTCCTAGACGCCTCTATGTGAGGCATCCTCAAGCTTGTTGACCCAGTGACGACTGCGCTCCGAGAATTTAAGTACAATTAAGGCAGTGGGCGGGACCGCCGACAATGAACGAAAAACTATATAGCTATAAACGGTAAACGAGTTGGCGATCAACGGGAAGGGAGCCTTAGTTTCGATACCTTCTTACCGGGCTATAAGAGAGTGTGCAAGTGCGGCGAGCGATTACTCGCTACTTTCAATGCTGCACTGTATATAAATTACCAATCGAGCTAGCGAACGAGCATCGCTGAGCGAGTATTATGTTTGACAGTTCTTGTTGCTTAGCGATAAACTACTGTAGCGATTCCTCGCTGGCAGTGTGAACAGTCAGCGTCCAACTAATAGTATAAGCATCTCTTTTGTTGACACGGAATGTATATCTATTGTGCGTTTCTTGAGAGAGAAAATCGTGATATTTAATCGTTTTCTCGCCGACGGGTGGTGGGACCACTACCAAAGTGCAATTTTTGTAGAATCATACTTCAAATTATTTTAATACTTAACTATGTATTTCTGCAAGGTAACGCCAGATTCAATTCAATTCAAATAATTCGGTGCAGCTGTTAACTCGTGACGTCATACAATGAATAGATCATCATTTTCCTGCCCTCACTAGGTGGCGGCGGTCGGCGCAACACGTTTCCTTTTGCCATTCATCTCTGTCATTCGTCATATCTGCAGTTACTCCTTTCACACACATGTAATTTTTCACACAGTCCATTGATACAAGACATGGCTTCTTTGGTCTCCCTCTGCCCTTGTATCCTTCCAAATTAATACTCACCACTTTCCTTTTTACATGGTTTTCATCCCTCCTCGTGACGTGGCCATACCATCTTAATATGTTACTCTGTTAATATTTTTTTGTCACAGGTGCTACTTTCATACTTCCTTTAATATGTATACTCATTCCTAATCCTGTCCATTCGAGTAACTCCACACACCCATCGTAACATTCTCATCTCTACCACACGCATTCTTCTTTAATAGTCACCTTTGTTCCACCAACATTGAGATTCATACATTAAGACAGGTCTGATGACAGTTTTATTAATTTTGCCCTTTAAAGTTAGGGGCATCCTCCTATCACATATTATTCCAGAGACGTCTCTATTTCATCCATCCTGCATTTATCCGGTTCCGTACGTCACGGTCAATGTCATTAACGACATTAACTTTAAATTTTGGATAAGTGAACCGAGATTCCGGAAGTCGGGGCAAACTGGGTGACACACTATTAGTGGGTGACAATCCTCCAATTTCTCACACATCACAAGGTGATGATGGTGGTTCCTCCAAAGTCACAAAATAGATGTTCGGTTTTGGTTCTGCTAATTATTAAACCCTGGACCTCGGAAGCACTTTCTCCAATCATAATGTCGTAAGCAAAGAGCTTACACCAGGGTGCCTCCTCCTGCATGTCCGATGTCGATGCATACATTATTAGGAGGAACAGACGGGCTTAGAGCCGATCCCTGATGTAGGCCTACTGATACACTGAACTTATCGGTTAACCAGGCTTTGGACTGGACTTGTTTGTGTACAGGCTTGCCTGTACATGGCCGGGATAAGCTGCAGGTATTTCCCAGGCACTCTTTTCTCTTGCAAAGCCCACCACAGAACCTCTCGGGGTACTCGGTCATATGCTTTTTCAAGATCAACGAATACCAGTGGCGTGCACAACATATAGGCAAAAAGACACTGCCTACCTTAGAATTTTGGTTACCCGAAATAATAATACAGTTATTGCTACATTTTTTTGTTGTACTCACGACATAGACTAACGAAGGTCCAGTGTGTCTGTGGGTGAGTAGATAGGTAGGTTATATTTTGTGTTTTAACTATATTTCGTAAAGACAAGTTACCTATACATAGATGTCAATCCTTGGGGATTACTGCCTACCTTGTCGTAAAAGCCAGTGCACGCCACTGAGCAAGTTTTTATGAGCTCGTCTGCACTTTTCGCCCAATACAATAGATATTTTCCCAAAAAAAATAACGAAATATTGATGAGTGAAAACTTCGTGAAAAGAGAAAAATGCAACACAGGCTTCAAAGATAAGCTTACAAACGTTTCATCCTTCTGTGCGAATATTGTATGTTGTAGATAGGTAGTAACTCGATTGACAATGTCCAGTGAATTTCAAATATTCAGGCTAGTTATTTTAGTACTTTATGTCCTAAGAACGTAGAAGCTTTTAGCTCCTAAAACCTAAACTAGGATTAAGGTTTTAGACTAAGATGGGAAGAGTTTGCATATTTCAGTTACTTATGTCCATGTCTGGCGGGATTTAAGTCACAAAGTAACTAAAGCTTGAACGCGCAGATGTGTTCTAAACTTACTCATCTATTTTTAACCGACAAAACCGGAGGAGGTTTTAAGATGACGCGTATATATTTTTAAGCGCCTTTAATAAAAGGAAAGTGTTTGTGGTCCAGTGGTCGGATACTTGACCTGTCACCGTGAGGTCGCGGATTCGAGACCGGGCAGGACGTGTACTATTGGGACTCTTTTTCAAAGTCTTTATGTACAAAACGCATCGCTTATATGGTGAAGGAAAACATTGTGATGAAACCCACACACAACAACGTGTGTGAACCCCATAAAGGCGATGGCCTCTTGTTATGTGCTTAACAAGTGCCTCTGTCTACCCCGTTATGGTATTAAAAGGCGTGAGTTGTATTTATTTTATTCAAAAAAGGAAGTTAATAATTCGACCTTCTATTCTTTTTTAAGTTTTTTCGCTGATAACTTCGTCGTTAATAAACCGATTTTGATGATTCAAAGTAGATATTTCCAACTATGATAAGGAAATCAGAGTTAGGGTTTGGTGATGGCAAACCAGATAAATCGGGCAGAACTAAAAAAATCGTAGGGGCGACTAGTAGGTACTAGGTGAAGTTGGTTCGTTTTTATTTAAAATAATGTTATGTATGATCACGCACAACTTTTTATGTTGAATAGCGTTTGGAGTTTAAGAAGAACGTTACTCCACTGTCTAAGAAGCGTTCAGTGAAATTTGCTTAAGAGATATTGTTCAAAAACCTTTTACTTTTGAGAATTTACTTTTTTTTACATATTTTGTAAAATGAATTCATTTGTAAAGTTGATTATGTAATTGTAAATAGCACATAATGAGAACAGAAACTTGCATGCAATATAAAGAAGGCCCAAAATAACTTTTATTTGAGAACTAGCCAAGTCAAATTTAGAGCTAAATTATTCCTGTTATCTGTTTTGTATAAACAGTGGCCTGTCAGTAATTAGGGATTTATAATTTTAACCCTCCAGGGACAAATTCCGCTCATCAGGTTCATTACAATAAAACTTCTGTTATTTTGAATGGAGAGTCCGCCAAAGTGTTAAATAGCAAGATTGTCAACATATCTTGGCACTCCTTTTAGATCATCAATTATTTTGTCCGCAAAGTCGACATCACTTTTTTTGTTATATTGAACTTGGCTACTCTTTTACGAGAGTATTTTTGTGTTAGTAGTTATAATTTTCTACGCACACAGTGCTACGCGCTGAACTCCTGCCGGCGACTTTTTGCAATGATAAACATAATAAACCTCAAGCAATATCCCGAGGCATTTTCACACACAACTACCTACACCGAACTAGGATATTCCGCACTAAGGGTGCCAGAGATTAAAATACTATAATTATAATTACTTACACCTACAGCCGTGTGGTGACGGCGAATAGAATACATGTGTCACCACCCCAGCCCAACTTTTCCCGTCACGGGCTTTTGTACGAGGCGACCGAAGGAACTCTCCAGAGGACGGGCAGCGGCACTCTCTCTGAGTTAAACCGCAACACCACTGCGATCGCTAAACCGCCTGCCAAGCGTGGCGATTATTGGCATCATCCCTCCAAATGATCATGGAAATTATTGGGGGAGGCCCTCGTCCAGCAATGGTCCTATCTACAGAAAAGGTTTTGTACAAAGTATTAAAAGCCTGCATGAGAAAATCAAACTACGCGATCGAGCATTTCGCGTCCGCGCAATAGTTTATTTACATTCCATAGAAATAGAAACCAATATCCCAAATACGTCAGATGTCATCACAAAGGCCGACGTTCAAGAAATAATCTCTCCCAAAAGTAATTCTCTGCACAGATTCTCTGAAACGAGTACCTCCAAATACGGAAAATTTTCAGGTCAATAAGTCGTTATTGGGAGGGAAAAAAAAATCTAATAAGGTTGCTCATAGCAATGGTATGATTTCACTGTACGTGAGGGTGTTGCAGAATGACGGGTTAATCCGATACAGTCGGATAAAGTGACGACCATTGTTACATGACCTGCCGCTTCATATGACAGATACTCTTGCACCACACAAAGATATGATAACACTGTAAGGGTCATGCACCTTGAAAACATGTTAAGGGTTCTCGTATAATATATTCTCTCAATCAGGAGTAAATTGAACGTTCACATATGACGGGGCCAAGTGATGTTAGTGGATTGTATGGACGTTTTGTGCCAAAAATCGCCACGGGACAGCTGCCCGGTGGCAATGTTTACATTCCCATCGACGGCCGTGTGGCTCGGGGCTTCGCCCTTGTTCTTTGAACTTCAAAGCTGCTCGCGCGGCGCTGTAGTGCCAACACCTAAATTATACTGCCGTTTAACTGTGTTACATTTCGTTTAAGCGACTGTGTAGCTATATGTGTAGACTGTTTACAGTTTCATTATAGCGTTGACGGACACTGCAACATTCACAGTTAATCAATTCATTCCGTTTTGTGATGAAATTGAAATAAAAACTTGGGCTTTAGACGTAAAAACGATATTAATATTAAGGAAAGGTGTACACATTCTTCTTTCTATGCATAATGACATTCAACGCTCTGACGGGATTATTGTTTGCTACTTCTAGCTGCAATAATAGTTACGTCTGCGTGTTTTCTGAAATTCATTATCAAGAAAAGGGTGAGATGTATGCAGTCTGATAGAACTTAAGTAAGTTTTTGACAAGTCAAAGTTAGTTCATTAATCTCACTCTAAAAGCGACATAGCGTTATCATGTTTCCATACGTTGCACTGTTTCATCATGATATCACTCGACCTGAGAAAACGAAGAGATGACGTTTACGTCACAGTTCCGCCTCGATGATCTGATATCGAGCGTATTGTGAAAACAGACAGACAGACCGGCGCTCGTCAATGGTGCCACAATTAGCTCTTTATCTTTTCTGTCGTAAATCTACCGGATTGGCTCGTAAAAATGTGTTAAATACCTACTGTATCGGGCACACTGGCTATACACTGTGATATCTTTAGCAAGAACTCGCTTCGTAATATAGTTTGATACAAAAGTAGTTCAGGAATTTCAACGCCATTGCATTGCAACGTTCCCGTCCAAGCGAGTGATTTAGAATGACGCGAGTGTGTTACGGATTGCGAGAACTGAATGTACGTTAGTTCCTTTGAATATGTTTGCTAGCTGCTAGTGAATTGTCTTGGCTTTGATGAGCCTGCGTGCGGAAATACACTTGGACTTCCCGTTTCAACTAGGTGCCTGAGATGCAAAGACGATCTGGTATGCGCTATATTATAAATAGTGCCGAGTCTTTTGTAGACTAGGCACAATACGTGCACTGTTTGAACAAAGATGTTTGTTCTAACGGTGGAAATAATTTCATGATGTATCTCTGGTTTCATAAAAATAAATAAATAGTAGGTAATAAATATGTATGACTGTCTCGGCAAACATTTGTTTTGCCATAGGAAGTAGCCTTTGTACCACGTGTATTAGATGAAAAACACCTTTTAAACCTTCCCTGGAGTTCCACGTGTAATTCAAGACCAAAATGAGCCAAATTGGTCCAGCCGTTCTTTAGTTTTAGCCAGACTAACGAACGGCGATTCATTTTTATTTATATAGAAGAAGGAGATAGATAGATGTGGACGAAAGGAGGTATTTGAAAATCGTAACAAATGGAGAATTTAATCTCTGCCTGCATACAGCTTCGAGGCAGGAATGACGTATCTGAATTTTTAATAAAACTACAAAACACATTTATGTGTTAAAAACAAGTAAAGAACGCCATCTTAATTATTCATTCCAGAATGCGATATAAGTATTCATACTTTCCACATAAAATGTATGACAGTATTTTCACAGTATTTGTTTATCTTTAGTCTTTACACTGGGGTTAAGCGAGCCGTAGTCATGGTTTAGTAATGAGAAGGTACGACCCGTGGAGCTGTTGTCTTTGGTATTTCAATGTGTTTTTTTTGTTTTTTTTTTGTGGTAGATAGTTTAAAAGGTCGCCATAATTTGGTGAACTTCATCAAAAGGTCGAATGTCTCAGAAGCCTCGAGCGTAGGTAATTACACTAATTTGACTACCTAGTCTTATTTGTTACTCCCACAGATTTTGCTCTTTGTTTGTGTAGAATGCTTCTGGCTGGATTATTCACTTACTTATTTGTAACAAAGTTTTGAACGAAAACAAGAATACTGGAGTTTAAGTAATACATTTCTTATTACTTAGTTTGGTAGTACTCCGACTTAATAACAAAACGGAAGGTAGCAACATTATTTGAATTATTTTTGCATAGGGTTATGTAAGAGTTGAATGTAGTTATTTTTTACATTCGGAAGACCCAAATTACTGAAAATGGCACCTTAGAGTACAATTCCGTCTCTCTAGATCTACGGTTTACTACTACGGTCAACGTTTTTTTTATTGATTTAGCTGGTGTGTCTATTACTGGAAGCAGGAGCACAGTACTAGAAGAAAGCCAGTGTCAAACTACTGTAATTGTAGCTGGTATCCACAGCTTAATGACCAACTTTTAGCCAGCACGGAAACATTTTAAAACATCCAACTAAAGGCCACCTACAAATTGAGTATCTTTGCCCAGTGTTGTCAACATCGGTAATCGGTTGAGATCACCGTAGGCTATGAACACTTCTTCGCTGGAAATTGTACCTTACGGTAAAGAAAAAAACCAATTAATTGCAGGTACAGCTGCACTCAAATATTTTTAATAATCTGCAAATGGACTGGGATAATTAGAAACATCTAGACTTCGATCGCTCGAGCTCGAATAGATTAACCTATTTTAATATAAAAGTTGTGTACTAGTAGTACTAGTGAGACTTCCCCCATTTCATTCACAGTTAGAGGGTTACAGTATTAGAGATTTAGTACCTATGGATCCCTAATTTCGTGGAAAACATGTTACCGGCAGAATGTAAAGATTTCAAACGATGAAAAATTGTTTAAGCTTATTCGACTCAAACAATAATCAAATATTTCCCATTTTGTAAAATACATGTTTCAATAAACGTTAGTGTTTCATCTAAAAATCTGAGCGTATGGTGACGTGCTAGGCCGAGTTTTAGCAACGCAACGTAAGTCTAAGCAAAACTATTTTACCATTAATATCTAGTAACACTGGGCTGAGACTGACGAATTCCAGTATTCGGCGATATTTTGGACATAGATGTCAACACCTGAAATTGCAAACAATATAATCTAGCCTAAAGCTGAGTTTAACAGATTACACTTTGAAGTATTTTGATATTCGCAACACTTTGATGTCCTTACTTAGTCTAGCTCAATTTACAATGGTGCTGCTGTTATTAATGGTGATGCTGTATTTACCGCTAGAATAGATATCACAGCATTTCAAAGTTTTGAGTAGTGCAATGCAAACTGAAACGGTACAAGTATTAAGCGCATAATACACCGTTTCATTATCACTTTGCGGGTAACTTCAAAAACGGGCCACGACAAGTATCCAATGCGCATTATTGTTTTCATGTTGATAAAATATTTCGTATGTTTTGGTAATTATTTCCATTTTGGCTTAAAATAATTTTAAACTTTTACAATCTTTTGATTGATTATTATGGATTTTTCATAAAACTTTTTGTACTGCGTTTAGCTTTTTCACCACAACTTGGGTTGACTGGTAGAAAATGCAAAAGCTTTAAGTCCGCCATTTGTTAAAGTTGTTCAATAAAGATATTTAAAACAAACTGCAACCAGTATGTTGGCGATTTAGTATTGCAAATATTATTAATTGTTCTCGCATCTTCAATGATTTTTTCTGAACACGTATCGCTTTCTCTTTCATTTCGTAAGAGAGGGGAAGAATAAGTTGCTTGTGAAAATTGCACAGCTAGAGAATAAGTAGAGTAAGGCCTCATGTAGGGACGGACACGCGGTCCGTTGCGCGTCGCGTCGGGTGCCCATACATTTTGACTGTCAAACACGATAGTAGGTAATGCAAGGGCGCCCGCGACTTCCTAATTGAGGCCTTAGACTACCGTTTCTTCGAAACTGATGCCTAAGTCATAAACTATCAAGTGAAAATATGATGATGACGGCCGTCATGGACTAGTGGTCAGGGCATCTGCCTCTAGGACAACGGTGGCGGGTTCGATTCCCGCCACGGACATAATGCTTCAGTGATGAGCTGAGGCATTTGTTGTGTGCGTCTGGGTGTTTTATTTGACTATGTATGTATTTAAAGTAAGTATTTATGTAAGTATATCAGTCTCTGGCACCCATAGTACAGGGTATCCTAGTTTGGGGTCAGGTGACCCTGTGTAAAAAATGTTCCTGCATATTATTTATTTATTTAAAATATTCATAATCCAGTAAAAACCCGGAATCTATCACATGATGGGTAGTGATGAGTCCATCGCAGTACACTTACGCACGTAAATAAAACGAATCTACGTATCATCATGGTCACCCTACATAACTTTACCTTACTGTATTTCACGAAAATGTACATTTACGTGGATGAAATTTTTATAGGGTGACAATGAATAATGTTCAGTAAGAATGAACAATCTTTTTTAATTTATAATCAACGAAAGAGCTATTTAATTTTGATTTGTGATGGTGTTTCGCAATTTTATGTTTCTGCTGCATTGTGAAATGTTAATTATAATGGTTTAAAAGTCACCCTGTGTAATTAAGGTGATTTGTGTTCTTGTGTTGGTATTCGGTATTTGCTCTAGTCGAAAATACATAAACTCATTTCCAAAACCGCTAGCTGGATAGACATACACATAACGATATCGTCTAAGGATAATAGGAGCTAAGTTAATAAATACGGAATTTTCAAACTCCAAAAAAATCTTATCTAGAAGTAGGTGTGCAGGGTGACTGACTTCTAATCTGTCAGATATATTTTAGTACGTTTTGTTTATTATTTTGGTAAGTTATTTATACTTCAGACTCTTTCGTGACATATCGCACAGTGAGAACAAAAGTGACACAAAACAAAATGAAAGATGCAAAACTTAAATTACAAAATCTACATGTGTCGTATTGGGTCATTTTTGTTCTATTATGCGATTTAAACAAACAATAAATAAAATAACTGTCACTCGTTCTCGTTGAAATTATCATTTCGTTGACATTTACCCCCCCTAACAAAGCTAGCGCCATCTGTCATAACTAAGAGAAACAAACTGAAAATTCCCCATTATAATAAAGTTTTTTTTGGAAAATGAAGATGGAAAGGTAATATTAACTGCGACACTCTTTGCATTAAAACACCGCTAGTTGTATAAATCGTTCGTCCATAAATCTTGATTGAATGAGGATAAAAAAAAAACCAATAAAGTCCGAAGACGAACGATCATAGAATAAAGTAGTTGCGTCGCTTTCATTTTCCACTATCTCTGACAGATTTTTCTTTTTAGAAAACTCCTTATTGATCGACAAAACTGATGGCTTATGTATAGATCTTCTATCTTCTTCTATTCTTCTTTAGAGAAAACAAATCGGGTCTCAACACATACAAATTAAATGATTGAGGTAGCTTATTTTAGTCATTGAGTTATACTTTTATAATATGTCTAGCCCGGAATTTTAGCTCTCGTGTGTATTTTTTCATTCGATCACTCATTTTGAGAAAGAAAAACAATTTTTATAAAGTTGCCCATTTTTACATTGTTTATTTTTTAATGTACTTCATTGTATTAAATTATAATTATATTTATTTATTATTATCACACGACAAGAATTGCATTACAGTTTGCCCTAATGCGCAAAACTTATAAACTAACGAAACTAAAACTTACACTTACTTAAATAATCAATTTCCAAACATAACGAAAGCAAAAACATTTAAATATTAATACCAGCCAGAAACGAATATAAATAGCACCCACACGTAACAATATACCTACTATTGTATGATTATGCCCCTAATGTGGTGGACACCTGGACTGATGCCTCCGAGGTCAATTATTGACTGACTATTGGGAGTTATTTGTACAAATTCCTGTAATTTGAAATAAATATGTAATTATTATGAAGCGGAGGACTTTCCGTGACAAATTGACGTTCCCATAACTGTCACTAATGTAATAACGTGGACCGTGTCATTAAGTCAACATCATAGATAATTCCTTTTTTAAAACAAAAGGTGTATACATTCCTCTAACCACACTAATATTATAAAGGTAAACGTTTGTGTGGATGTGTATGTTTGTTTGTTACACAGTCAAGTTAAAGCGGCTGGGCTATTTAGGATTAACACGTACGCTATAATTAATCTCAAAATTCCCACGGGAACAGGAAAAATTGCAGGTAACGTACACAGCTAGTTTAAAATGTATAAGTTTGCTTATTAAAAAAAAAACAAAGGAGCGAGAACGAAGACGACCAAACAAAGACAAACGGAGTTACGTCTCTTTTGTTTTCCTCTATTTTTGACAAATAGACTTTTTAAGTAAACGTATAAAATAGAGTATTTTAAAAGTATAAAATAGAGTATTTTAAAAGTATAACATAGAGTATTTCCCATGACATTTTGACGTCCTTATTTTAACTAATTATAAATATACATATACACTTCACGCGTTTTAGTCCCAAAGCGGGGTAGGCAGTGGCACTTGCTAAGTAAATGTTTACGGTTCACCAAGCGTATTTAACCCAACGTGACAGGAAGTGGGGTTCAACCAATCGCTGTTATAGGTGTGTGACACACCTTGTGGTATGCGGGTTTCATCAAGATATCGTCCTAGGCCATAGTGAACACATAACGTAGGCTTAGATCTTAGAACGGATTTTCATGCGGTTTTCTTTAGTATACAGGGTGTGATTCTTGAGGAAAGTTGATATGTATAATACATGCATTTACTCGTAATAGCAGAGGAACACTGTTAATAACGTAGTTATGTATATTGCCAAAATAACGTTTGCCGGGTTACGTATATTAAACATTAAATTCTCCTTTGTAAAACGTAACACGAACTTTATGTGTGTACCGCCCTTTATAGGAAATCGGCATACGCCGATACTCGTATAATCGCCCTTTTATACATCTCCTATCTGTTTCATTGCCTGTGAGGGGGAAAAGGACAGAGTATCACAGTAGCGAGCGCTTTACGTGTTTGCTGAGCAATATTGCTGGTGCTGCCGAGAACTGAGTTTGTTCTGTAGTGATATCTGAATATTGAGGCAAATATAGAGATAGCGATCCGCTTGGTAAATTCTTTTTCAGTAGGAAATACTTTTAAAGATACAGCTTAAAATTTCTCGTGGGACGTCAAAATAATTATAGTGGAAAAGGCGACCTAAGGGAAATCCGGGGAGCGGAAGGGATTTGAACGGTGTACTGGTCACGTATAAGTAGCTTTTCATTTTATCCATTTAAGCTTTTTAGGCGAAGTGACCTAAGTAGAAGGCATCATTACACTGATGTGAATTGAAAATATTACAATTAAGTATGCCTTTTATAATGAACCCGGCAAACGATGTTTTCACAATACATTATCAACAATGTTTTTCTGCTATTTTATTACAGTAAATAAAACAGAAAAAAACCCGGTTTTAATTGTGTCGTGCTCTTTCATTTGATATCCCATTTAGATATTTTTACTCAAGTAATTTTTCCAACTTTTGAGTGGTTAATTGTGCTACATGAAAAAACGAGGAATTTTCGGAATATTTTTATACAACGTTTGCGAAATTTGAGAAAAGCACTTAAACCACGATATCAAATAACTTTCCCCAAGGAACCCTATGTCAAAAACGAAAAAAATAATTTACCTCTTCATATCAAGTGGCAATTATGGGGAGATGGGCCTCCTTAGCATTGGCCTGCAACCCGTCTAGGAGAAGGAAGACTCCAAAATTAAAACCACACTGGGGGAGATGGGCTTCTTTAGCATCGGTCTTCAACCCGTCTATTAAAGGTCACTACGAGATTAAACATAAAAGATACCCAAGGAAGGTTGACGTCAGACAGGTGGCCGGTCGTAATAAAAAATGCCAAATCTAACTGCAACATGGATGTAAACGTGTTGCGCCGACCCCACCTAGTGTGAGATAAGGGCAGGAAAATGATGATTTCAAGTGGAAATCAGCTGTGTGTAAGGGTGTGTAATGAAGAGATGAAATGAAAGGAACCCATGAAATGAAAATGAAAGGAAAAGGTTTGGTATCATGCTCTCAGTGACTTTCTCGAGTCTCGCCAACGTTTTTGATTTAACATTGTATAAAAAAAAGTATTGATATAATTCCTCATTTTCCGATAAAGCACAATTAACCCCGCTTGACTATCACCACATAGTATAAAACAAAATCGCCTCCCGTCGTCTGTCCCTATGTATGCGAAGATTTTTAAAACAACGCAACGTATTTTTAATGCGGTTTTCTGTGGTCCAGTTGGTCGAATATTTGACTTAGAATCGGGGAATCGGTCGCGAGTTCGAGTCCGGCTACTGGACATGTAGCATTGGGACTACGTATAAAACTTTAAATTTAAATTTAACGTTTTAAATTTGACCTTGTATCATCATCATCATTATCAAGACTTTGTAAACACACAATAAAATAGTCGAGGGTCATTGCCCTTTCCTTCATTAAAAACATGGGTTGATTAAAGTTACGTTTTCACTTTTGCATGCAACGGTTGGTACTGAATTAAGTGGATATTGCTGCAATAGAGAAGTCGTGGACATCCTTATCTTTAATCGTTGAGCAGTTAACACTGAGACATAAAGACAAGAATGAAAAAGGGCACACGAGTCTAAATAGAACTTTGTATGAAGATTGGTGTATTTTTTTTATTTTTGCTGTCGTTTTATACTTTTTTAATGTCGTTTTATACTTTTCTAAGTTTACAACACTCTGGTAGTTGCGTCGCTCTGGCATCGTGGCGGCAAACGACGGCGAATGATGGCCGACCAGATAAATCGAGGGGAACTTTAAAATATCGTAGGGTCAGGCGACTAGTGCTGGTTGAATTTGATTCTTTTTTAATAGACTTGCTAAAACAATCTCAGTTCGTCTATATTTTTTTTTACGTTTGTTACCTAAAAAAATATTTACTGAGTGAATCGATTTGGATGATTTTTTTTTATTTGAAAGCTCGCGCTTTCAATTTGGTCCCATTTAATTTTGGTTCAGTTCCGACCACGGAATCTATGAGAAAACCACAAATGTGTGTGGTTGAAGTCAGTTCTTTGTTCTTTAAAGTAAAAAATAAATAGTAAAGTGTATCTTAGTTAGCCTACGATTCACCAGACGTATTTAACTCAACGCGACAGGGTGTGATAGTTATTAAATCTTAAAAATTATGTAACACTAGTGGACGCTCCGCAATTTCATTCGCGTAGTTTCAGTATTTTCATACAAACTATAACACCCTGTATAGAGCGACGCGACCAACAGTATCGGGGTAAAAAGTATCCTATGTCCGTCTCCCGGTTCTAAGCTAGCTCCCCACCAATTTTCAACCAAATCGGCTCAGCCGTTCTTGAGTTTTAAGTGGAGTAACTAACACGACTTTCTTTTATATGTATAGATTTTGCTCCAACAAAGGAATTTTCCCTGTTAGTAGTACAATAAAAAAAAAACATAAGTCCAGTTTGTGACTCGCGTGACTTGTTGATGAGCTGCTACTACTATGTATTCTTCAATGATAACAGTCGTGGTTAAAAGATAGTACAAACAGTTTTTTTAACGGAATTAATTTGTTTATATTACATTCTTATCTAAGAGACATCTATTACTGTTAAGATAATAAAAGAGGAACTAATACTATTATTAACACCCTTCATCGTCATTATCATGTCATCCCACTGACGTCCACTGTTGAACATAGGCCTCCCTATAAATAACCGCCTTACTTAACTAAAATCAATACATAGTACAAAACAAAAAAGACGGCTGTTTGGCGATATTATATCGAAATTCGGAGATTTTTCTTCAAATCTCTAAAACGTCAACATAAAAAAATCTGATAGGGTCAGTCCATCCCCATTTAGGCAGCTAACGAGCTGTAATTTCACACCTTAAAAGGAATTGCACCTGTTACTTGTCGTCCTGTATACCTATGCTTGGATTAAAGAAAAAACATGTACGTTAATTTAAAAAATAAAAACTTTACGTGTCAACCGCGGAGGCTTTTGAAACGGTAAAGTCAATTAAGTCAAGGTCGGTATCGACAATCGTGTAAGCCATCACGACATGGAGCTGGTCGAATAGGTACCTAACAGCGGTTGTGTTGAGTATTTCTAATGGTGGCCATACATGTTACGAGAAATCGTTAGGCAGACATTAGACGCTCATGCAAGCGTCATTCAATTCCATCAGTCATGATTTATGGAATGACTACTAATACTAATTCAAACATCATTCACTATATTAGACAATAGGAAATCCGTCAATCACAATCATGACTGTGGTAAAACTGAGATCAAAACGTATCGTCTAATGTCTGCCTTACGATCAGACTGTATCAATTCGAACGGTACCGATAAATCGTAGGTGTACTGTTATAAAAGTGTGCAGTTTTTTTGCTTGTATGTCATATGTAGATTAAACTGTACCGTTCGAACTGCACAGTCTGATCGGAAACTGATTTCCTCGTAGCTGTATGGCCACCATAAGTTCTATTTATACATAGTACTAGTGGACGCGCGCGATTCATTCGCGTAGTTTAGTAGTACTGCACCAAATTTTCAAAAGATTTTTTTTCTATAGTAATCATAAGTATTTTAATGCATTGTTTAGTGAAAGGCATAAAAGCTAGCCGTAAATACACACAACTGGTTTAAAGAATACGTCAATAATACGTCAGAGTTGGCCATTTTTTACTTTTTTTATATACATATTGACTTTTTATTTCTGATTGCAGGTAAGCAACAACTAAGCTGCAGTCACACTTTTAACCGATAAGAAATCTAAATGAGCGTCTGTGGTCCAGTCGGTCGGAAGCTTGCAATCGGGAGGTCGCGGCTTGGAGTCCGGCTACTAGACGTGAACCAATGGGACTCAGTCACTATCTCAGAGCCTATGTTGACAACGCGACGCTCGTACGGTGAAGGACAACATCGTTATGAAACCCGCACGCCACAAGATGGGTTACAACCCTATAACGAGGATGGGCTCACCTCCATGTCGCGTTGAGGTAAAGTCGTGACTTTCGTACCCACAAGTTCTGATTGCAGTTAAGCGACAACTAAGCTGCAGACAAACTTCTTACCTGCAGGTAAGAAATATTAATGAAAAGGTAATTTAAAGGCTTCATTAATTTTAATCCAAGAAAAACTTCAAACACACTATTTACAACAATTTTACAATATTTTTTTACAACAGCACACACACACATTGCCTTCATCCCATGTTAAGTAGCTACAGCACATGTGTTATGAAAATCAGACATAGGAATATACTTACTTAAATTCTTTTTTTTTCTTTTAAATACATACTTATATAAATAAAACACACACACATGTCTGGGACACATCCAACAAGTACTTAAAAGCTCATCACCTAAATACCTGCCAGCGGTGGGAATCGAACCCACGGCCCTATGGAGCAGAGGCAGACATGCTGACCACTACACCAAAGGCCCGTAAAAATATAACGTTCTAACGGAATAAACGGATTATATTTCCTAAAGCCTCCGAATAAAACAAGATTGATAACTAGAAGCCACGTAAAAACATTTATATATCACAAGGTATGTGTCAGTTCAAAGCATTTTCCTGTTTCCTTGGTGAATAGAAACTTTTTGTTTGCACGGCATGTAGTCAATTGAACCGAATACGTCATTTCAGGTTATGGAATAAGCGTGGCGTGTCACGTGTCCATATCGAATCATGCTCAAATGTTTATGTGACCTAGGTACGTTAGCGGCCGTTCCTATAGCCCCATTAACCCTTTCGGAGATACATCACACCTATCAAAGTGATAAAAATAAGATTTATATTATCATAACTCGAGTGTCCATGAAAATGTTAAGGAATGACCCCCATTATTTTGTGTAGGTCAAGTGATTGGGTCAATAACAAATCAAGAGTGGAAGCAACCTCGTGTCTTACTTCCAATTCGCAGTTCAACGCAAGGAAAAAAAATACTAGAACAAGCTAAAATGTCGAGCTTTCTATCGATATGTTATCTGTAATAATTTTATTTAATCTGTTTATCGATTTGGCTGTTCACGGGTGTGGATAAGTACCTCAATATTGTTCACCGGGTATATAGGCGCGAATATAATCAAAGACAAGCTCGAGCTTAACTTTGTTTTTCTACACGTTTCGACGCAGTCGCATGTTATAATGTCTGTGCACGTTTCATTAAAAAAATATCTAACTTTGATAAGTACCGATAAAGGCGATATGCCAGCAAGTAGACACCTGCATAAACGGTCCCGCTCGTTAGGTGGGCCCTGAAGAATGTCCTCTGAGTGCCCAGGACCCATCCAGCACCAGCGATGACACTACACCGTCGCCGTCCCCATAGCGGCGGGGTGTCCATGAGGATTTCCCCCTCGTCAACAAAAAAAAAAGGAAGATTACTAGGTATACAGAGTATAAAACTACCCCGAGCAATGGTTTTAGAAACATTGTTGAGCTCGTCAATAACAACAATTTTTACTACAATGCGGGGAAACTCGAAAAATTTTGTGCGAGGATAGAATTTTTCTTCATTTCCTGAGCATAACAGCGTTTATGAAAACAGCCTTGTCAAAGATTTTACGATCATAACACGTTTAAATGGAATAGTAACCAGAAGTCACACTGCATTGTATAAAACAAAGTCGCTTCCCGCTGTCTGCACACAGCTTTTACCTTTAGAACTCATAATAAACAGATATTTAATGCAGTTTATTTTAATAGATAGAGTGATCCTTGAGGAAGGTTTATGTAACATGCAGAATATCGTACTTAGATATACATAAACAATAATATATTTATTTATAAACAAAACATGCGTTAGTTACGTTAACAAAATTATAATTAAGTACAAACTATATTATAAGCTTAAAACTAACCACAACTTAACATTTAAATATTAAAATATAACAAAACTTAATACAAAGTTACTATACCTACAGGAACATGAATAACAACAATATCATTGCAATATTTTTACAGCAGCTCTAGTGAACTCATTCAGTGAACATGAAAAATAGTACTAGCACAGCACTCTTGCGAAGCCGGGGCGGGCAGCTAGTTGTAGCTAATTTGTAAAAACAGCTGTGTTGTCATGTATTACATATATGTGTTTTTGCCATGTACCTATGTGCAAACAGAAATAATAATAGGCAAATACACCCTTGATCGAGGATACAAGAACAGAGCCTACTTCGGAGAAATTATTTCGCTTCGAAGCTGGCACCACCGTAATGTTGGTGTTGCCAACATTTTCCTTATATTACCGCAGGTTCCGTAGTACTGTTATCGCATGTTACCTGTTTGTTACCCATAAGTTGTTTCATTCGTTCGTCTCACCACCGGCCACAAATGTTTACCTCACTTAAACGATTTTGTCTGCAACAAAATTGCTTTTTGATTGATTTTCCCCGATAGACCCAGAGAACTACGTCATAGCTTGTTGTAATATGATGTATTGTGCTCATTCTATGATACGTAGATATTTTTATTTTGGACTAGTGGACGCCCCGCGATTTCATTCGCGTAGCTTAGTAGTACCTGCATCCTATATTTCAAGCGTCTAACTTAAGCGGTTTAGATTTTTCATACAAAAGTATTTTCCCATTAATTCCCGTTCCCGTGGGAATTTTTGGAATTCCTTTCTTAGTGCACCCCTACGGTACCTAAGCTACGTCCGATCAAATTTCAAGTATCTAAGTTTAGCCGTTTGGGCTGTGCGTTGATATGTCTGTCAGTCAGTTTCTCCTGACTAGTGGACGCCCCGCGATTTCTTTTGCGTAGTTTAGTAGTACCTGCATCCTATATTTCAAGCGTCTAACTTGAGCGGTTTAGATTTTTCACACAAAAGTATTTCCTACTTTATTTCCCGTGGGAATTTCTGGAATTCCTTTACACCCCTACGGTACCAAAGCTACGTTCGTTCAAATTTCAAGTGCCTACGTTTATCCGTTTGGGCTGTGCGTTGATATGTCTCTCAGTCAGTTTCTCCTTTTATATATTTAGATTTACACGTGTTATTGTGAGTCAACCATAAAAGATAGACATATGTTCTTGCGGGATACATGATTTCTATGTAACCATTAAGGCTGCACACGCGACGGAAGCTTAAAAAATGGAGTAACTTCTCCCGTTTTCCCAAAATTTCCCTTCACTACTCTGCTGCTATTAATTGTAGCGTGATGAAAAGTATACTATAACCTGCCCAGGAGTATGAAGAATAATTGTACCAAGTTTCGTTAAAATCCATCGAGTAGATTTTGTTTCTATAAGGAACATACAGATAGACAAAAATTTTACTGATTGCTTTTTTGTCATCAGTATCGATCACAAATCACCCCCTTATAGTTATTTTGAAAATATATTTAATGTACAGAATTGACCTCTCTACAGATTTATTATAAGTACGATAGATTATTGTTGGTCTGCAAACGAATACGTTTTGTGTCTGAGTGATATCTATGTGTATCTTTTAACCGGCGAAAAACTAAGGATGTTCCAAGTGTATATTTTTATATTTCAATAGTGTATATTTTTTTATGTGCGACCATGCGTAACGTATTTAGAAAATTCTAGTTTTATTGTTTTTTAAGGGTGGATGCCAAAGGTGATCCCATATTAATTTGGAAAAAAAAATCGCGTTTCAGTTTTTTCACTGGTTCAGTTTTGTTGCGAAAAAGTTAATATTGTTAAAACATACTTATTTCCGTAATCCTATATTTGGTGGGCGGAATATTTGGAGACATGATGTCACTCAGAACTTGAATTGAGGTTCTGGTTGAACTTGGAGTACATCGGACGTACTTATAATATGTTTATTTAAAAAAGGAGATTGGGTTGCTAAAAATAAAGCAGGATTGTGGCTTTGGGTAGGTAGCTGTTGCCCTAAAAAAACATGCAGTGTAACATCGAAAGATCAATACAATCTATGTATAAAGGTATTTGAATAAAATTTGGAGTGCGTTTCAGTTTATTTAGTAAATATTGGAGTGCTGTTGCGGTAGATCAAATATTTCCTGTCAAATATGTACGATACACTTACAAGAAGGAAATCTATCTCAAAAAGGATAAGGCGGAAGTTATTCATGGTAAATAATTATGTTTCCAGAGGGCCAATACAGGAAAGCTTCCGGATCGGATATAGCATTCCTGAGCTTTCAGTTATTTTATTATTACAGTAGCTTTTAACCAAGGTTAGCGTGTTGTGTATATTTGGGTAGTACCCGTATTTATTTGTATTATTGTAAATTGTGTGTATTGCAAACTTCAAGAGTAAATATATGTATAAATATAGCGGAAAATTGCAAATACGATCATCTGACCCCAAACTACCCTGTGCTATGCCAGGAACTCATATACTTTTAAGGGTTAATAAATATTTTAAACCAAGTAAGACACCCATCCGGGTGTACATCTGAGTGCATTTCAACACAACAAATGCCTCAGCTCATAGCTAAAGCATTAAGCCGGGGGCGGGATTCGAATCCGGGACCGTTATCATTGACACATGATCCGTAACGGAATATATGAATAGAAGGTTACATTTGCACTATCAATGACAAAGTTATACTCTAGCGTAAAAAAAACTGAAAATACTCATATGAAATACGTGCGGCGTATCGGTAAAAAATCTGGGGGCTAAAAAGTCTGCAGTCGTAGAGACTTGATAGTCAAGGCGCTAAGGTTGAAAGTTGTATGAATGTGTCTAGACATTAAGGTTTAATTTTTCTTGTCACAGTACAACAACTCTATCTTATTGATTCTAAGGTGACACGAGAAATGTCATCAATTACTGATAGACCACATTTTTTTAACCGACCGTACCTAACACCAGTGGTACCCACGACAATAAGAAATAATTCGTTCAAAAACCAAATTTTTTGGCGTTTGAAATTCCTGCAAAGGTTTTATATTTGAGTGAAATTTGTCGAGTAATGCAATCCTATTACCTTAGTCGTGTTGTTCAGTCACGCTTACAAATTCAATTGCAATTTTCGAGAGAGTTTCCTTTATTTTTTATTTAAGATGCCGTTTTGCAAGTAAAGCTGGGAAAATGTAAAAATATATCTCAATCCCGATATTGTAGGTAGGTGCCCTTGGTTTTATTTTATCTTTTGTTTTTTTATTGACTTAGTTTATTCCCTTCTTGTTTTAAAAACCGTTTTAGAAACCAGGTTTTATTTAAATGGGTTAAAATTACTCCATATTAAATCTAGACAGACGTCTCTTTATTTGACGAGTTATATTTTAGTAAGTCATTGTGGATATCAAATAGAAGGGGTGCATTTAATAAGTCCGCCATTTTGCAAGTGCCGCCATGTTGTATTTATAAAAAAGTCACATCGTTCAGTTATCATAACTGTTTAGTTATGATAATATGTGTATACAAAATTTCAGCTCAATCGGTTGAGAATATCTGCTTCAAAATTGAGTTGAAAAATTTGATCCGAACATTGCATACGACACGACCAGCAAGTTGCAAGGGAAATAAAAGCTTTTAATACAAAAAAGTACACATCATTACTCAATATTTTGATATATCCCTTTTCTATCATTTAACGTTTCGTTTACTTACGTGTGTAGAAGACAAAACATTGTGTAAATTATGGTCGATAGTGTACACATTATGTGTGAATTTTATTATTTCTTTAAATAAGTATTCTTCATGGTAGAGCATATGTTCTCCAATGGTCGAGTAGGCCTGACATAGGTCTTGCATTCGGGAGGTTGCGAGTTAGAGACCTGCTATTATCGACATGTATTAAAAAGGTGTTAAATGTATTTATAAATAAGTATTTGTGATATTCCTAATCAATAAATTATTTGCTTGGTTTAATTCCGGTTACGTGAATTCGAAATTTCCTTTTTTAGCCTTCAATAAAAACTATCTCTCGTATAATCTAAATAAAACTTGCTATGAAAAAATTTGAAATTAATGCAGTAGGTACTTACCTAGCTCTTTGAAGTTGTATGCCGTACACCACAATTATATTCGAATTAGTAATTGAAACGTGAATAGTTATTCAAATTGGCAGCGGTTATTATTTTGCTCAATTGCATAGCGTGATTAAACCCTTGAATACAGTGTTTCATGTTTGAAAACTAGTTAACATTTTTATTGGATACAGCAGACATTGTATTCTTATGTTTCGCGTGGGTAGGCAGGTTTTTTAAGCGGAGTTAAAAAGGAATATTTCCCAATTCGATGGTATATGTATGCTTTTTTGTATGTACGCCGGTAACTTCGTCAAATCATTTTTTAAGAAACCGCGCACTGACATGATATTAAAAGTTTAAAACGGGTTTTATTACGCCGCCGTGCTCCAGTCAGCTTGCGACTCCGACAGATGTAACTGAAACGTCGGGCAAACTACGAAGGTATACTCCGTCGTTTTTGAGCCAATTTTGATGTTTTTTTTTTAATGTAAAGAAGATATTTCAAAGGTGGTCCTATCATTAGGATGTGTGTTTCCTGCGCAGTACAGTCTGAAGGTCTTCAAGTCGCAGGTGAATAGGTACCTAATGAACAAGTGTGCTGCATCGTAAACCACATCGCTACTTAACATCAGGCAGAATGGTTTGACCATTGATTGCTTGTTCTTAATTATAAAAAAAATAGGAAGTTATGGTTTGATGATCGCAGATCAGATAATCCAGGCTTTTTAAATGGGCGGACGACTAGTACTGATTGGAAGGTGGTTCTTTTTATTTAAAATAATTTGTTCGTTAAATCTCTGACTAGTTAAAATTTACTTTTAGGTATGTTTGTAAGTACAAACTTAATACCTATTATGAATACGTACATACGGTGAAGGAAAATAGAAGTTATGACACAACATTTGTAAAACCTACAATGGCGTAAGGCTCGCTCCTATCCCATTGGTTTGAAGGCGCTTGATGAACCGTGGGCGTTTACTTAGCAAGCGCCTATACCTACACTGCTTGGGGATTAAAAGCTGTGCAGTATAATAAAATAGGTCATCCATAGGCAAATTCGCTTCATCTGCGGGCAAAAATCCACTTAACTAACGCATTCCTGCTTGGACTACTTTGACAGAGCTTTTACAAATTCTTCAGTTAACATTGTAATTAATGATCCCCTTGGGTATAAAACTCGGATTCCACGGAGGTGATGACCTTGTTTTGAATAACAGAGTCAAATCCATTTCGTTTGATTACTACAATTGATAATGGTGGCTAGTGGAACGTAATTAGGGTCGTATAAGAAGTAGCACAGCGAGTATCCGGGGCTCCAAGTCAACATTTTACGATTCAATGTCAAGCAGTTACGATTCTAGCGATGCTATATGGCTCGGAGTGACTCTGATGCCAGACCGGTTGTTAATGCGTAGTAGAATACGAAAAGTGCGTTTTCGTAGTATTTCGTATTATAATTAAATCATAATGTGGCAAGTACGAGAGTCAGGTACTTGCGACATCGATGATTTAATTTCATTTAGTGGACTTGTGGTCACCATTTATACTGTTTATTAGATATGAAATTGGTCTAATTAGCTAGTCATCGACAAACCTGACTGCACCTAAACCCTACCTTTTTATCGTGGGGAAATCCGTTATGGATACCCCATCTCTGGTGAGTATAGCGGCGGCGTTACTTACACCAACTAGAACACCCACGATGACCGCTCCCGCGTTATTTCCGGCCCCTCTCGAAACAGCCTGAGCATCTCTGAGTCCCTCGCGGACCAAAAATGGGGCGATTAAGGCA
>SJJU01019276.1:0-12117 GCA_012932125.1 Conopomorpha cramerella
CAGGAGAAGCATAAAAGTAAAGTCAATGCCGTAGAAATGCGGTCATTGCGGAGCATGAAAGGCGTGACATTGAATGACAGGATAAGGCATAGTGTGATAAGAGAAAGTTGCGGTTTGAAGGAAGATGTAGTGACCAAGATTGAAAAGGGCATGCTACGGTGGTTTGGGCATATGGAGAGAATGGATGAAAGTCGATTGACGAAAGAGATTTATATGGGGGATGTAATGGGCCGGGTGAGTAGAGGTCGCCCCAGAAGGACATATGTTGACCAGATTGGTGATGTCTTGGCCGAAGGTGGCGTGAAAAGTACTCGAAACCGGAGGTCATGTATGAAAAGGAGTATGAATGTAGATGAAGCGAAAGGGGTATGTCAGGACCGTGACAAATGGAGATCTGTAGTCTCTGCCTACCCCTCTGGGAGACAGGCGTGAAGTGTATGTATGTATGTATGTATTTTTATGTAAGTATAGGAAATATTACATTCATTCGCTTTTCCGCCTGGCACACACACACAAAGGTGTCTTATTGTCGCACACTGAAATTTAATATCGTGCAGTAAAATTACCATACCCAAAGGCAAAGGACGGCAAGCCATATGAAGAGCAGTTATGACTTCACTCCATTAAATCATACAGGGTGTTTCGAAAAGTTTCAGGAGGCATCAATGTTCTTAAACGAAAAAAAATAATCGTCCCAATACAAAACTCAATTAGCTGATGGGGCTTTTTGTTTTAAGAAATCTTTTTTTGACGTCTCCTGAATTGCAATTATTATTACTCAATATTGTTCACCGGGCTAAGCTCGAGCTTACCTTTGTTATTTTACTCGACGTTTCGACGCAGTTGCATGCGTCGTGGTCACGAGTGGAATCGTCGAGTAAAATAACAAAGGTAAGATCGAGCTTGTCTTTGATTATATTCGCGCCTATATATCCGGTGAACAATATTGAGTTATGTAATGTCTGTGCGCGTTTTATTAAAAAAATGATGTAATTATTATTGTCGACAAAAAAAGTATACTTCGGTGTAAGAGTATTTTCGAATCATCCTGTATAATTTAATTGAGCGAAGTAGTAACTGGAAAAATGGACTCAGTACGCTAATACATTATGGGATAAAAAGGTATTTCTGGATCAACCTGTACGTATACAGGGTTACAGGATAAGTCGACCTAGATCCGTTAAGGGCACAGTACCCATATTTTTTAACTGATTTCACAACGGAACACCTTACTCCAAACCTAACCGTATTCGTGTCAATTGACTTTAATAGTTTATTATAAAAGTTGCTTATTTTTTCCTATTTCACATGATATTTTGAAATTAGCGTGCCTTCCTAGTATTTAGGTAGCCCTGTATAGTCACAGAACGAGCACGTTGTACATAACGTATATAGCCTTACATTATATTCGTCTCTTTATTAACTCGCCTGCATCGCAATGAATGCACACACCACGTGAAAGGATGTTTGAAACAATTCAACGCGCTCTAAATGTGGACTTCGACTATTAGATCCTGGCACAATCTATTGAGAATAATAATTAATATTGGGGAATTTCAAAATACGATTCCATAATTAATTGTAGATGCACATAATGAACTACAGTCGTTACGGAGATCACGTGAAATGATTTTGTATTATGTAGAATATAATAACAAAATGTATGGCGGAAACTAATGGATTTTGGATGTCTATTATATTTTAAAGCATTGGTCACTGATATGTTATATTGTTAAAGCCGGTTATAACGGCGCGAAATTGACCAAAGAAATGCATACATCTGACCACGGCACGTAATTGTGTTGAAACGTCGAGCGAACACCGAAGGTAAGCTGAATGTTTGTCTTTGGTTTATTACGCCGGCGACATGGACTAGTGGTCAGGACATCTGCCTCTAGGACGACGGACGCGGGCTCGATTCCCGCCAAGGACAATGCATTAGTGATGAGCTGAGGCATACTTGTGTGTCTGGGTGTTTTTTATCTATATATGTATTTAAAAAGTATTTATGTAAGTATATCAGTCTCTGGCACCCATAGTACAGGGTATCCTAGTTTGGGATCAGTGACTGTGGGTAAAAATGTCATTATTAGAGATATTCATATCAGATATTCATTTATTAATTTCTTAATTACTGACGAAAAGCTTCAGTTCTCAAGTCGACGCGTATATTTTTAGTTTTTTTAAAAATTTTTAACACTTTACATAGTGGCCCGATGTTGATTAATATTTTTATTATTCGAAAGAGTTTTAAACCCCAAACGTGGTCCCGTAATCATACATTTAGGAAAAAAAAATTGTTTTTTCGGCGGTTTAATTTTTTTGTATCGGAGTGTAAGTAGGTATCAAAATTATCTTAAATTTATATCGCCAAATCGACGGAGAGTTTTACTGATCCAATCAGCATTATTTTGGGGTGTGTGGCCGTTATAGATACGACAAATAGTAGGTAGTTATCATTAAACCTTAATGCAGAGAGCATTAAAAATACATTTAAGGTAGATTTTTAGGGATGAGATAAATTGCGCATAGTAACCATGGTAAGTCGCATCTGTACTCGTGTTTTGAAAAATATACAGCCGGTACGAGTGTAAAGAATATTAGCCGATTTTCTGATATATAAATATACAATAATAATTTCATAAAAATCGTAACTAACACTGAGACACGAAAGTTTTTCTTGTGAAAAAAAAATATAACGCTTATTTTATTTTACTTGCCATTCAATTATTGAATAAAGCCAATTATAGGATCAAGGATTTGAGTAGGTAGCCAACAGGCTTAAATTATTCTACGAATAATAAACTAGAAGGTACAGCCCTCCCAAACATATCCAACAATAACAAAAATAATTTTCAAGAAATAAAGGTAAATCATTAATAGGAAAATCCTTACTGGGAAATATTACAGGGGAACGAAAAATAAATGTGAAAAAATAAGACGAATAAATTTCTTTTTAAGCGACTGCAAAAAATATGTATTTCTCTATTCGCCCATGTTTTTTTTATGTTTTGTTTATTTATTTATTTAATACTTTATTGCACTAACAGTACAAAGGGTGGACTTAATACTAAAGTTTTCTCTACCAGTCAACCTCACAACATGGGAGAAACATAGGTGCGGGTCAGTATTTATAAAGTTGTAAGTGAATAAAATAATAACTTAAGTAGGTAATAACTTAGGTAGGTTTTGTTCCTAATATTCGTTTCGTCTTTTCTTCGTCGTTTATGAACCGATTTTGATGATTCAATTTTTGTTACAAAGAAGACATTTCAAAAGTGGTGATAAGTTTTGTTTAAGTTTTGATGATGTGTGGCATACCAGACAAATAGAGGGCAATTTTACAAAGTCATAGGCGGTGGGCGACTTCGACCAGTAGGCTCGTTTTTCTTTCAAATTATGATGATTAATTATTGTTTTTATGGAAACTAGATATATTAAAGGTGGTTAGTACCATGATAATAAAATCGGGGTTAGATAATGGTACACCAGATAAAGCAAGTAGATTGAAAAAATGTATGGGCATAGGAAAGAAGATATTTCAAAGGTCCCATGATAAGGCGGTCAAGGTTTGATTATGACCCACCAGATAAATAGAGGGGAACTTCGTCGTAGCGGTGGGCGAGTAGTATTTTTCGGTTTGATCTTTTTAAATTATTAAATTACTATAAAAAACATTCGTTGTATCTTGGCAGTGATACCCGCAATTTGTCCCGTTCCCATGTGAATTTCGAGATAAATTATAGCCTTTGTTTTGATCCAGGGCGTCAGCTAATTCCATACTGAATTTTATTATAAATCGCTGCAGTCGTTTAGACGCGAAGAAGGAACAAACATTCGCCTTAATAGTATTAAATCATATTACACTGATTTGAATAGAGCATCGCTTTGATCACGAAATCGATACTCAACAAACTGTGTTACTGGTTTGAATATGTAAAAGGAATTTAGAGCTGAAATTTTGCAACTCATGACTCGCATTTGGGGATATCTATGTCCCAGTAGTGGCTGACTTGTGGATAATGCATTACAATTAAAATAAAAAAAAAAATAAATACACTTCACGCCTTTAATCCCAAAGAGGGGTAGGCAGAGGCACTTGCTAAAGCAAATACCCACGGTTCACCAAGCGTATTTAACCCAACGTGACAGGGGTGAGCCCATCGCCGTTATAGGGTTCACACACCTTGTGGTGTGCGGGTTTCATCACGATGTTGTCCTTCACCGTACGAGCGTTGCGTTGCGTACATAGGCCCTGAAAAAGAGTCCCATTGGTACACGTCCAGTAGCCGGACTCGAACTCGGGACCTCCCGGTTACAAGTCAAGTGTCCGACCAACTGGACCACAGACGCATGCATTACAGTTCTGAAATAATTACTAAACCTGCGCCTGTCCAGTAAACTGAAACGACGCGAATGAAATCGCGGGGCGTCCACTAGTTCCTTATAAACGTAAACAGACAAACGGCCTTGAAGTACTCACATTTCCAAAGTCACCCTAGATAGTGACGCAGAATTTATGAGTGCTTACAAAAATCGGCAAACAAACATAGCAGGATAATGTTGGAGCATTGTTTTCATTTTTATTTTTATTGCTCTGTTTGTCGGCCGCAGTCTTATTTCACCAACATAGTTTCATTCGAAGTCCCGGGGGTATTGTCATACTTCTCCTGGTGTTTATTCCCACACAGACCTACAACTGTGTACTAGCATACCAGCTGATGCTAGTGTCTACGAGTGGCGTCTAATGCATGCTAAACGTGGCCCGTTGAAGTTCAATTGGTTGCCGAGGGATCCAGCATTACATTGTTGTAGGTAAGAAAAGCTACTTTAAGTTTTATATACACACACTTCACGCCTTTTAATCCCAATACGGGGTAGGCAGAGGCACTTGCTAAAGCAAATGCCCACGGTTCACCAAGCGTATTTAACCCAACGTGACAGGGGATGAGCCCATCGCCGTTATAGGGTTCACACACCTTGTGGTGTGCGGGCGTGTACGAGCGTTGCGTTGCGTACATAGGCTCTGAAAAAGAGTCCCATTGGTACACGTCCAGTAGCCGGACTCGAACCCGCGACCTCTCGGTTACAAGTCAAGTATCCGACCAACTGGACCACAGACGCTGTTTTATATCTCAGATCTTAAGGAGATGAGTAAGTAACTCAAACACTATTTTTAACCCTCGACGCAAAAAGAGGGGTGTTATAAGTTTAATGTGTCTGTCTGTGGCATCATAACTCCCGAACTAATAAAGCAACATATTACAATGACTGTATTTTGTTCGAAAGCTGATTTGATCGAGCATTGCGTTGCGTACAAAGGCTCCGAAAAAAAGTCGCATTGGCACATGTCCTGACGACGGACTTGAACTCGCGACCTCCCGGTTGCAAGTTAAGTATCCGAGCCACTGGACCACAGACGCTTCTCGTTGACTGGACCATAGAGGGTTCTTTTGTGTAGAATGTTATTAACGGCACGCACTGACAATGTATTTATTATATCTACATCCGGGTACCAAAAGCCCGCGCGTGACCACATCACAGTCATGTAACTGTGTCGAAACTTCAAACATAAAAGGAAGTTCAACCGAAGCTTATCTTTGATTAAACTCGTGCCGTGATGCCCCTTTCATCATTAAATACCTACATTTCAACTATCAAATATACCTACAATATGTGACCCTACCTTCGGTTTGTACACATAATTAAACCCTGAATAACTTCCTTACCAAGAAACCTGCTGTCACTTACACAAAGGTTATTTTATTACAGGTTTATACTGGTGTGGGTGGAACTGGATATTCCGTATTTGATATAGAACTGACAAGTTATGTTGAGTTTGGTATATCATCGGTATAGTTATTCCGGGTGAGTAGAGGTCGCCCCAGAAGGACATAATATATTGGCCAGATTGTTGGTGCCGATGGCGTGAAAAGTACTCGAAACCGGAGGTCATGTATGAAAAGATGTATGAATGCAGATGAAGCGATAGGGGTATGTCAGGACCGTGACAAATGGAGATCTGTAGTCTCTGCCTACCCCTCTGGGAGAAAGGCGTGAAGTGTATGTATGTATGTATGTATGTTTGTTACAAACTTTATTACTGTGTTTTTGGTATGAAGTGGTCGAATGTTTTTTTCTTGCTGCTTGCTGGTATGGACTTTGGTGCCGTGTGGTGACGGCTAATGGAACACATGTGTTCCACCACCCCAGCCTAACTTTTCCCGTCATGAGGGGCCTAAGAGGCGACCGAGGGAACTCTCTAGAAGACAGGCAGTACCGCTCTCTGTTAGTAAACCACAACACACCACTGCGATCGCCAACCACTGCGGTAGGCGTACCAAGCGTGGCGATTATTGACATTTCCCCCCAAATGATCTTCGACATCTTTGGAAGAGGCCCTTGTCCTGCAGTGGACGTCATGTGGCTGATGATGCTGGAATGAATTCAATAGAATCTCAGGAGTAATATATTTGGGCTAATAAGTTTGCATCCAGATAACCGTGCACAACACAGGCAATTCTTTGCAATTATCTAAAGGGAACTTTCATTATGCTCTGTTATATCTGACATCAAGTGTATTAAAATAACTTAAAATATTAGGTTTCTAAATCAGTATTTTACAATTCTAATGCTCAGTGTTTGAATGAATTATTAATCAGTTCAATCGGTTTTGTAACGTGAAAACTTTTCTTGATCAAAATTCGATCCTAATCAATAAAAAAAAATGCAAACAAAATATTAAATCGAGAATTTGTTTTTTTAATCTCCGTTGGTAGATTAAAAACAACTCCTTTCTCAAAATGTACTCAAGGTAAAATCTACCTTATTACAGGTGTAGTAGATCACAGGATGCAGGTTGTTTATTTTCGAGTCCTGCATTTTGAATAACAGATGATTTCCTTCCCGCATACCTTAATTGGAGTATTGATTTCTATTCTTCAGAAATCGCTCAGTTACGCTAGTTAGCTTGTGAGAAGCTGTCAATGGAAGATACCGCGCACCCTAATGATCCTGCTTTTACAAATACTAACTATAAGTATTGGCTATGTGCAAAGCTAGTAGTGGCAGACAGATAACGACTGCAGCGCACAACACGGCAGAAATTGGAAACAAATGCGGATGATCAGCTGTCAAATCGTTGATTGCAGAACAAAATCAAAGCGAAGAAATGCGTTGTTAACTGTAAAAATAACGGCCTCAATAGCAAATGTACATTTTATAATTTCCCAAGAGCGTCCTACAAAATAGAACAACGAAAAAAATGGACTGTTGCTGTGAAAAGAAAGATGTAAGTGTTTTATTATTATACTCATTTTATATTAATACTATTGAATAAATAGCACTTAAATAATGTCAATAATACTATTTTAATCTTTGGTTTTATTAATATTTGCAAAGAAAACTAACAATGTTTACATTATTATTATTTGACGCGCACATAGCCAATACCGCTACTACAGTCGTCCAAACAATTAGTCTACCAGGATTTTCACACTGTCTGTGAAAATAAAATATCAATGGGGAATTTTTCATCATCATCATCATCAGCCACATGAAGTCCACTGCTGGACGAGGGCCTCCCCCAGTGATTTCTTTAATCATTTGGGGGGAAATGCCAATAATCGCCACGCTTGGCAGACGGGTTGGCGATCGCAGTGGTGTTGTGGTTTAACTCACAGAGAGCGCTGCAGCCCGTCCTCTGGAGAGCTCCCTCGGTTGCCTCTTACGAACTCAAAGACGGAAAAAGTTGGGCTGGAGTAGTGACACATGTATTCTATTCGCTGTAACGACACGGCATGGGGAGTTTTTAGGGCCCTTCTTTCTCTTTGTTATAAAAGATGGCGCTAGCTGTATTAAGGTGAACTAATGTCAAAGAAATGACTGAACATAAGCGGTCAGAATTGTGAGAAAGTGACAGTTATTTTTTTATTGTTTGGTTACAAGTTATAAATACTTATTTTCTATGGCCTAAATCATTTGACGTAATAAAATATGACTGACAGAAGTCACCATAGAGATAGGACATTTTTGGAGTTTCAAAATTCCCCTTTTTTATAATATGACGAGAATAAAATTAACCTAATCGTTACAACATAGTAATGATTACTGTAATTTTTATATTATATATTATTTTATATTGTATGCATAAAAGTGTATAAGTTTCCTGAACAAAGTAAAATAATTACACGTTGAAACCTTGGTAGTTGGTAGTGGTACACCATTTTTTTCACCGACAGTACAATATAGTAATACTCAATCTACGTTGATTTCTTATGTTTGAATTCAGTAATACATACATAGGAACATACCTACTGATACACCCAGTAAGTATGTGAAACGTCAAATCAGAAATGTAAGGGAAACTCGGAAAAGTCACTTAGCTCATGATATCAAACAACTTTCCTCAAGGAAACCCTATTTCAAAAACGAAAAAACATTTACCTCTTCAAACTAAGTTACCGATCGGTTGTTGGCCAATTTGTGTGAAGAGATATATTTTTTTTAGTCCACACATCAAAAATGTCTAGGGATCAAGTACATTTTGGAAGATTGCAATCAAGAATATACATATTTTACAAAAACTGAACTCATTCATAATTTATTCAAATTGTGGTGATAAGTTTCAAGGTTTGCAAATCTTGTGCCGCGCGGTTCAGAATATTGCGTGCGGGTCGGAACGGTACGATACGTACCACGCGGTAATGTAGACGATTATTACCGCTTATGTTGGTCTTGTACCGCGAGGTCCGTAGATCTGCGCGGTACCACGCGGCTACATGAACTTAGCCTTAATGTTTGGGAAAAATTTGTTCGATATCGATATGCTTACTGATTTTCTCGTGTTTGCTAAAGTTTTTAATTTTCGTACATAATTATTTGATGTATAATTTGGTACAAATAGGCACAACATTCTATCAAATTGTTCTATTACGTTATGATCCGTGGAACAAATGGCACACACCCGTGAAAACCTTATTTGGCCTACTTTACAAGCGCACAAAAACATTCATTTTAAAAATTGATTTACTGCACAGATTTAACTTTGAGTATGGTTTGATGTCGGAAATAAATATTCAATAACAAATATTATCATGGTTTAATCGAAATCCAACAAGCCATTCCGGTTAATATTAAATATTTACATTTGGACTTATCAACAATTGACGATATACAATTTTTTTAGGTGTTGTTTTTATTACTGCATATGAAAATAGACAAAAAAATACGATACCTATATTTTTTCTTTTCGCTCTGCTTTAAGTTAATCATTTAAAATGTTTCATTATGAAAATAGTTTTTTTGTTTAATGTCGTAAACGTAAGTACAGCTGCAATGCTGCAACGTTGTTTGTTTATATTTTCGATTTTTAAAAATGAATGGACTCTTTTCATGTTTAAATAAAATGTATGGTTGCCTAAACATCAAAGAAGAAAAAAGTTAATAAGGGATGAGTACCGTAAAACACCTACCAGGACAGCAAATAATTAGAATGTTATATATGTGCAGTATTGTTTAAGTGAGCTCTACTAGGTACTTTGCAAAAATATCTCGGCATATAACTTAAACAATATCATCCCGGGCATTTTACTAATGGTCACATGCCCCCTGCACAATACTATCATTATAATGCGAGAATTTAAAATAATAATAATAATAAATAGTTTCTTTTTATCGAAAATATTTCCAATGAACTTTTTCATATGTTGTACTTACAAAAAATCCGGTGGTGTTTGTTTTTTTCTGAGAGACTTATTGGAGGATTAAAAATTATACAAACTTTTTTTTATTTAATTTTTTAAATATCGTTTATTTGCTACTCCTATTATGCGAAATTAGGCATGGTTTTAGGTGTTCCATTTTCAATGTTATATGTTATGATTGTTTTGTTGTTGCTTGTGTTTTATTAAATAAATAAACTTCACGCCTTTTAGTCCCAAAGCGGGGTAGGCAGAGTCACTTGCTAAGCAAATGTTCACGGTTAACCAAGGGTATTTTATTCTATGTGACAGGGGGTAAGCCCATCGCGTATGAGCGTTGCATGTCCCTTAGTGAAGTCGCAACTTGGGGCAAAGCCAATCTGGCCAGGTTCAATGCGCTTAAGACCCAGGCGTGTCTATTCTCAGCAAAAAGGAGCCCATTCAATCTGGCTCCCACTTTCCAGGATGTACCCCTGCCAATCGGCAGGTGCTTTTAGACATGACGCTAACCCCCAAACTCAACTTTGACTCCTATATTGAGGTTACGGCCCATCGCGCAGCCAAGAAGCTGGGCATCCTCTCGAAGGTGCGTTGGTGTTTTACACCGGAACAGTTGCTCACATTGTATCAAGCACAAGTTCGATCATATATGGAATATTGCTCTCATCTTGGATGGATCAGTAAAATACCAGCTTGAGGCTCTGGTGACAATAGAGAGGCCTTCTAGAAGGCTCATAGGTGATTTGACGGGCCCGTTGGTGTAGTGGTCAGCATGTCTGCCTCTGCTCCGTAGGGTCGTGGGTTCGATTCCCACCGCTGCACGCTGGCAGGTATTTAGGTGATGAGCTTTTAAGTACTTGTTGGATGTGTCTGGGTGTTTTATTTATATAAGTATGTATTTTAAAAAAAAAAGTATTTACTTAAGTAAATTTCGTTGTCTGATTTCCATAACACAAGTGCTTTAGCTACTTAACATGGGATGAAGGCAATGTGTGTGTTGTAGTAAAATATTTATTATTTATTTATTTATTATTATTATTTATTATGACAGGCTGTTTGATGAGATGATAGAACATGGCCGCAAGGCTGAATTTCTACAGGGTGCATTTCAGAGAGTGTGTTGCATAACCTACTACCCCCATCGCATTTGTAAATAGAACAACCAGGAGCACGGCAAAACGTCATCCATAGCAGGTGGATCATTTACGCGAACTATACGGTTTGCGTCTACTTTCATAGTGTGAACCGCTAGGATGTGGAATGACTTGCCGGAATCTGTGTTTCCTGCGCAGTACGATCTGAAGGTCTTTAAGTCGCTGGTAAATAGGTACCTAATGCTGCTTAACATCTGAACAGGATGGTGGTCAAACGCTTGTTCATTGTGTTTAAAAAAATAAGTTTTACCCCTCTTTTTACCCCCTTAGGGAATGAATTTTGAAAAATACTTTCTTATATATTTTCTAATATATATTTATTTTTTACTAGGTGTATCGGTAAACATTTGTTTTGCCATAGGAGGTCGCTATTGTGCCCCGTGTATTGGAAGAAATACATCTTTTTCAACATTCCTTGAACTTCCATGTGTGATTCAGGACCAAAAATAGCCAAATCGCTCCAATCGGTCTCGAGTTTTAGCGAGACTAACGATCATCAATTCATTTTTATATTAATAGATTTTATTATCTACATACAATATTCCAACGCGCTCATTTAACCATATCTACGAAAGTACGGTCCCGCTCACACTGCGTTGCAGAAATTAGCTTTAACTTTAAAATTAAGTGTAAATTATTAATGAACCAATCAGAGCACTGAAGTCAAGCAAATACTGCGATGCTATTAGTCCATTAAAATGTGTCTTTGAATTTCAAGGTAGGTATTTTCTGCAGTACAGAGAGTTGTTCTACCTTTAACGGGAAGACGAATATATCAACACACTGTTAGGATGTGTCACATCGATCAGGTTTTTCCGAGAAAAAGACGAAATATTTTCGGTAAATCACGTGTGTGACCATAATTTCCTGTATATTACGGACGAATATTTTCCCGCTTCCTTCCACGACCTGTTTATCTCTACATTTCGATTATTTGCTCGATCTAGCTAAAATGCTAGCATTTTAGTTGATATTACATGACTATATAGTTCAGTTTGTTTTATATACATTTTGGGTAGCAACTAAATGAACCCTTTTTAACCAACTTTAAAAATAAGTAGGTTCTTAATTAGTCGGTGTTTTTTTTTATGTTTGTTACCTCAGAACTTTTGACTGGTGTGGATGATTCTGATTTTTATTTGAAAGGTGACCGTTACCGACCGTACCTCCCGTTTGGTCCCATTTTAAATTGGTTCAGTTCCGACAGGTGGAATCCACGAGAAAGCCACAAATCTGTCAAATTTTGATGGCTGGAGACGGTT
>SJJU01019283.1:0-13834 GCA_012932125.1 Conopomorpha cramerella
ACTTATCACCACATTTTGAATAAACTATGAATGAATTCAGTTTTTGTAAAATATATTCTTGATTGCAATCTCCTAAAATGTACTTGATCCCTAGACACTTTTGATGTGTGTATATGTAAAATTTTACTGGTTGAAGTCGGTCCTTTTTTTTAAGTTATCAAGACCAGAATCATTTTTTTTAATCCAGCTCATAACCAGGTCAGCAGTCTAATCGGAATATTGCGCCCGTTCCGTAATCTCAATAATTATAAAAAAGGAAAGGTATTTTTTTATTTTTAGTACTGCGAGGAGCGAAAAAATTGTGGGTCGAGTATTTAACGAGTCCCAAGGCGATAATTACACGGGGAAGTGATCGGTGTGATGTAATGTTGTGATAAAATCGAGTCTCTGCCTCCCCCGGCGCTGCTGCTTAACGTAATACAGAGTTGCGGACAGGTAAAACAGTACTTTTTTGCATTTTTAAATAACCTCGTACCAAGTTATTTTTTTTAGCGACAGTTTAGATATTGTGTTTTGTGCTCGCGGTACGGGGGAATGTAGTCTATTATAATGGTGCAAATAGTCGGAAATGTGGTGACGTAGGAAGTAAAATTAGACTGAAATTTAACTATGGAAAATGAAGATACATTAACTCTCATCCCTACTCCCTAATGGGGAGAACTTCGAAACTAATGAAGACCTCGTAGGAAAGTGGACATACATACATTAACTATCATCTACTCCCTAATAGGGTAACCAGAACTTTCGATCAAGATATACCACCTTCCTGTGTCCCTTTTTACCCTTGACACCCAAAAAACTTTTTGTCCCTTACACTGCAACATCTGCCCACCGGACATCGCAACGTGACTATGTAGTTTAACTCCGTACCCCACCGTCAAATCAAACAGGACCATATCGTGGCGGGGGGGGTTATTCAAGTTTTAATGAAACAGGCACCGCCCGCCCTCGATAGACAGTAACTTCTTTAATTAACGCCGGCGTGAGACCACGTCCTCCTCATGGGCGGAAGCGATGTGTTGCTTAAAAAAAAAAACAAAAAAAATACAATTTACATGGCGGCCTTTTAATCAGAACACACACACACACTCATACACACACTCACACACACTCAACGCTTACTATCAGGCAACACCTTTTTATCATATTTTTTTTAATTAAAATTTTATTTATCTGGATCATTAACTTGGTTATTGTAAATTACAAAAGAGCGGGACTTGATAATACAGGCCTTTTGCTTACAAGCAGGCCCCCAAACCTATATAAATATGTTGTTACCTTGTTAATGAAATAAATATTTTTGTATTTTGTATTTGTATTTTTGTAATCAGAAGCGGGATACCAAGGTACGAGCCAGTAGCTAAGGTAATGCTCACATCCCTGTAATCATATGTAAATTTAAGCTGAGCTTGTCGCCTTGGTAAATTTTTTTTTTTGTCTCTGGCCAAGTAGCTAGAGGGTGAATAGGTACCTAATAAACAAGTGTGCTCCATAGTAGACCACATCGCTGCTTAATATCAGGCGGGATGGTGGTCAAACGCTTGTTGCATACTGCGTGAACAAGCGTTTGACCACCATCCTGCCTACATATCATCCATACCGCCTACTATCATCCATACATACATATCAGTGGTAAAAAGGCCCTTCCTAAGAAAATGCGCGCTTCACCAAAATGCACTTAGCCTTTATTGCCAGGGTTAGCCAACACAGAAGTCACGGGATTTTGAACCTTATGATAAGAAAGCTCGCTAGGGCCCTAAAGTACAAAATATCTGGTTGCAGGAGAATCACTATGACGTTGTGATTAAAAGTCGTAAGTGCCTGTATTGAACAGAAAACTCGCGACTCATTCGTACAAGTCCCGTCAAGTACCTGCACATTACCTGTAAAGTATACATGAAGCACCCAGCTCTCTCACTCTCTTCAATGCCGGATGATAGAGAAAGCGATATGAACTCTAACTCACTGAGGATACTCGCTTACGTGGCAACGATAATGATGAGTTTTTGTGTAATGACATTAAAAAAGACCACAAAAGATCGTGACTGAAGAAAAACAATCACAGAATAAAGTAGTTGCATCTGTTTTGTCTTCTACTATCATTGACAGATTGTTTTTTTTTAAACTTCTCAATCCGGCCATCAATAAATTGTTGAATTAAAATTAAGTTATATTAAAGCAGTAAGCCTTGGCGATTTGAAAAGATGTCAGTTTCTTGCCGGTTCTTCTGGCCAGTAAAATTAATTCGGATCGGGGACGTTTACGTTGTTTTTAAAGTCATAAATGACGTTCAACAAGTTTTGCATTATGCTACTGTATATCTGTATGTTATAGCACTTATAACGATGAAGTAAAGAAATGTTGATATTGACTCTCATTGCACTACAGTACTCGTGACCGCTCGCGCCTTGCGCCACCAACGTGCCGAGTGCCGGGTAAGGTGATATCAATGCTTAAATTGCAATTAAATCTTCTGTTTCTGAAACTGCCAATTATATCGATAGTTCAGCAACAAATTTATACTCTAAAATTATTACTTGACCTATTTTCAGCCGACACGATCCCATATATTAGTCTGTTAGAGTTAAGTTTATCAACATTGTGGTGTTGAATTTATTATCCAACTCATATTGTTATTTAGTTTATCGGTTTTCATTATTCAAACGAGAATATCGTGCGTCGCGGATTTAGATTCTATCTGGTCGTAATACATGCGAAAATCGTGTGAGAACCTCTCAACTAATATAGACTCTCCCACTTCTCACTGAGAAGGGGTGTGGGGTCTTTTTCTTCGGGCGTTATTTATTTTTAGTTATTAATTGCTCCCGTGAGATATGAATGCCACTGAAAAGATTCGAACAAATAAGGAAAGAGAAAACAAGCTTAATATGTCTAGCAACTTTCACTTCACCTTTTTACTGCAAATACTCAGGCATTGATCACCATCCTGCCTGTGGTTGACACCAGAAAGATTTTCTAAAGATGCTTTTGTAAAAAGATCACGTGTACAAGGCCACAAAAGAAACGATAAATTAAATTCTGCAAACACTCTCTAAGAGTCTTCGAACCTTGTGCAAACAAAAAGTTTAAAATAATATTTCACAAGTAACTCAACTGAAATGAAAGATGGAAATATCTCAAGATAATTTCGAATGATAAATATCTTTTACATACAACCCTATTCAGCGTCTACACTCTCTTAATTACTTAACCCCTGAAAGACCTTTTCTTTGTCCAAACAGAGTCGACAGAAACATTTCGCTTCGAGTGCACAATTATAGGCCACAAGACACAGACAATACGGCTCTCAATTCCATGAAAACTGTGAAAGCTTTTAGTCTCATTCGTCATATTCCCTTATCATATGCAAAACTAAGATTACGTCTCATATTCAAGCCTTGATTTAGGACTTTTGTTGTGGAATAACATCATTTTGGGCGCTACATGGAATGCGAGATGAATTACGTTTAAATCCCAAGTGGTGACAACAAATTAGGGTTTAATGATCCTGTTGTCGAGGGATTGTAATGTTTTGGTACCACAAACAGCGCTCTTCAATTTCTAGAAAGTACATTACATAAACTCACGTTCATAATACTCAATTGGATGGAAAGAACTTTTGGAGATTATGACGATTTCCAGACGAACATTGATGAAGCAGTTTAGATGAATACAATTTCTGAAAAAAGCGACTATTATTATTGCATTTCGCTCATCTACTGCAAAAAAGTGACATCTCAAAATGTGGCACTGTTGTAATAACAATCTTATTACTATTGCTAAGGATCCTTTTCACAATAGCAACATTTTGTGAGATATCGCGTTGTTGCAGTAAACGAGTATGTAACTCTTTCAAATCGGTAGGTTCATCATCATCATCAGCCCAATTATAGGTAGGTACTTAGCAAGTCCAATTATACCTACCTACTCTTAATTTGCTTCTATCAGTTCAATATGATCCTTCCTTTCCTGTCAATGAAAGATTTTCAGAAGACTTAACAGCCTTTCATAATTTTTCATTACTTATAACTTTGAAGAAAAAACAACTTCAAACAAGTATTATGTTACTAAGAGTTTTGTGGTTTTCTCATAGATTGGAACTCGACTAAATTTAATAGGGACCAAACGGGAAGCACCGGCTTTCGAACGAAAAAAATCAGGGATCAAAAAAGTAAAATTTTCCTTATGTTAACAAAAGGTTGGATAAATGTCTACCAAACATAAGACGTTTCTGGTCATGTCGAAAGCTCTCCAATTCAGCGAGCGTGTGATGCGATATAAGTATGCCGATATCAGGATAAGTGGGATGTCAGGGCCTTGGAAAGTGGAAAGCAACTAATATCTGCCAAAAACCCTTTGGGAAACGAGCGTGAAAGAGACACGCATGTGCGTTTATGATTTTTAGGGTCCCGTACTGAAGCTAAAAAAAAACTAAAAATAAGATTACTGAGCTTCGGCTGTTCGTATGTCCGTCTATGCATATAATAATATCTGTATATCGTGAATCGTGATAGTAAGACAGTTGTTGTTCCTATAAAGAAAATAAATTCAAAATAAGCATTTAAGACGGATTTAAATGCTTATTTTTCACGTTTTTTGCATACAATTTCCATCCTTGATTTTCTGGATATTGATCATTGACAAAAGGGTCGCTTGAAACATGTTTGAGTGAATTTAAAGGTTAACTAGCCTACATAGGTGCTTCCAACCGTTAGAATAATTGATGGCCGTTTGCTGCTTACCGACTTTTTACTGTTTTGATTTAAAATGGTACGGAACTCTTCATGCGCAAATCCCACTCGGACTTGGCCGGTTTTTTTTATGAGCCCTGTTACTTTGAAAATAAAATACAGAAGAAGACATAAACGAATATTTTTAACATGTCTGTGGACATTCGTTCAGACACAATGCGATGTTTTATTGTTATTACCTCTACCAGGCGGAATGTTTTGCAAAGTAGTGTTATATCATAGTACACTATGTGCTACGTAGATTAATCTTGTAGGAATGAATTGGTTGTCAAAAATATTTTTTCAATAACAAAAAATGGTTGTCTGTAAACTCGGTTTACGGTGGCGGCAGTTTGACATAACAACATCAAACATCGCATATTTATATAGCAGTAAAGTCGCTTGCGGAACGGGACAATGACGTCATCTTTTTCGTGCATGCAGCCCGTAGTATCGAGTTATTAAACGTTGTCACGTCAAAAAATGCCGGCGATAATTGCGGCTTATTGAATCACAGGTCACATAATTTATGAATCAACACCTTGATCCATCAATACTTGTACTATGTACTAGCTTAACCCCCGCGGGGAGGTTGCTAAGCAAATGCGTACGGTTGCCCAAACGTATTCAACCTAACGTGACAGGGGGATAGCTCATCGCCGTTATAGGGTTCACACTACTTGTGGTTTGCGGGTTTCATCACGATGTTGTCCTTCACCGGACGAGCGGTTGCGTTACGTACAAAGACTCAAACCCGCGACCTCCCGATTGCAAGTCACGTATCCGACCAACTGGACCACAGACGCTCCACATTTTTTCGCTTTATTACGTAATATTTACATGAACTGAGGACGCATAACATCCAACACAAGAGTATACAAATATTAACCTAATTGACCCCATCAATATTGTGGTTAACTTGTAGACTGTCAACGTCACTGTTTGAGGCAGTCGTCAATCATCCTGTATTGTCAAATATTTTTGTAACAAACCCCCCAGCTGTCGAGGCAAAAACAGGCCTTACACGTACTAACTATAAGGCCAAATTAGCTTACGCTGACTGCACACACTTTGGCAAATCATATTGTGTTTCGAGATTTTCCTAAAGTAACACTTAATGCTGTAAAGTACAATGGTCTTTATTTTGTACACGTTAAGGTAGAAAATTGAGTTTTGTCACGACAAGTGTGTTTTCCAATCCGGTTGGTTTGTTTGAACTTTTTTGGCCTAGTGACCTATCGAGGTCGTTTTTATATAAATGTAAGCAAGTATGCACCTGGCGAGGCCTATGTCCAGCAGTGGACAAGTATGGGCTGATGATGATGATGATGAAGTATGCACCTGCACTCCACGGTACAGAAACCGATCATAAAATTGTAAAATAAATAAACAGTTTAAAATTAGAACAATAATAAATTGAATATTATTATGTAAAATGATGCGCGTGACAAATTAGCAACTTTTAATCTTTTCTTTTTACTGTGTTCCTTCGCACTACAGTCTGGAGCTCCTCACGTCACTGGGGTAAACAGGTACCTAATGAACAAGTGTGCTCCATCGTAGCTTAACCACATAGGCTGCTTAACATCGGGCAGGATGGTTGGCAAATGCTGTTCACATGTTAAAAAAAAGACCAGAGCTTTAAAAAGTGACAACTGGCTGGATGTCAGGGGGGGGGGGGAGGAAGGACTACTTCGTCTTCCAGATAGTAATTTAAGTAAAGACGGAAAACTATACAGGTTGGATCATTCACCCTATATAGTGATATATAATATATAATCACCCTGTATAGTATAATGAAAAACGATAACTTATTACAAATAATGATTTTACATTTACCGTTTCTGTCTTACCTCACTAATCAAAAAGCTAAAAGCCATTGACAATAAGTTAATCATCATCATCATCAGCCGCATGACGTCCACTGCTGGACGAGGGCCTCCAACAATCATTTCCATAATCATATGGGGCTGGACGGGTTGGCAATCGCAGTGGTGTTATGGTTTAACTCGCAGAGAACGCTGCTGCTGCCCGTCCTCTAGAGTTCCCTCGATCGCCTCTTACGACACCCACTAAGGGAAAAGTTGGGCTGAGGTACACATGTATTCTATTCACCGTCACCACACGGCTAGTAGGTCCGTATAATGATCAGTCCGCCATAAACAATTTGTCAAGATGGCCTTTGCACTGTCCAGAAATTTTACGTCTCTATAAACTGTCTGTCGAGAAAATAAACCCATCGCGTCCACGCGCCTCTCAGAATGCCCCCTTAAACTAAGGAAATTACCCACGTTTCCGACAAGGTCTCCTGTTGTTGTGCGACATATTAAGGTTTTTACAGCCGCATCGATCTAACCCTCATCGTGTCGTGTCGCGCACTCGAGTCTGTCATAACCTTTTTTACGAGGCAACTTCGGAAAGCCCCTTAATCCGGACGACGGGCGACCGGCCCGTAGTAATCTGCGCGTTTGTCAGATTTGGCCGAGACGCGATATATTTAGGCCCTAAACCTTGATGACTATAACACACATGGAAACACCTTTTAGTGACCACTGAAAGAGGTACCGAGGGTTGTGCGAAGTCTATCTTCATACGCAGAGAAGGCACTGTAGTGTGATCCTGAAATAACCTTATAAGGGCGTATACTGAAAGAAAGCAGGTAACCAGCGCTTATCGGGACATTGTATTGAATATTGTCTGCGCCGGCTACCAGCGCCGACTTCATTTCTAAGGATTTACCGAATGGCACCGGTTACCAGCTTTCTTTCTGTATACGCCCTAAGCCGAAATCCAACGTTTCCGTGACTCTACCGAGTCCATTTCAGCAGCTGGTGTCTCCCCATATAAATTCGATCAGCTGATTGTGTCATCAACGTCATTAGCCACATCATGTCCCCTAGTGGACGAGGGCCTCCCCCACCGATTTCCCTAATCATTTGGGGGGAAATGGCAATAATTGCCACACTTAGCAGGCGGGTTGGCGATCGCAGTGGTTTAAAACACAGAGCGCTGCTGCCCGTCCTCTGGAGAGTTTCCTCGTTCGCCTCTTACGATACCCAAGACGGGAAAAGTTGGGCTGGGGTGGTGACACCTGCATTCTATTCGCCATCACCACCCGGCGGGACGGTAATTTCCCATGAAATTACTTCTTTTTGTATAAGTCCTCTATAAGAATTAGGGAAAATTTATCCAACCGTTTTCGAGTGTTGAGCTTACCAACACATTTAACAATTCATATTTATGTTATTAGAGATAATGCACTGATGCTTTTCCGGTGCGATTTAATATTCATGTACAATCCGTTTTACATACGGATGGTAAGCTTTTGACAGTTCGTCCGTACATTAAACCAAACTGCTAATTTACAAAAGCAAACAAGATCTTGCACTTCGCAATATGGGTTGTGGTGTGGGAATCATAGGTTTCAGACACCTTTCGGTAATCGGATTTACTCACAATATTTTCATTAAGAATAAAAGCGCTCCGTGTCTGTGTGTGAGTGTGTAACATGAATAATGAGCTATTGGATGAAAATAATAAAAACAAAAAAATGAAGATGTTTTTATATGACAGATGGCTACAAAGCTACAAAGAATTGAATTGATTAATACTTTATTATTATTTTCACAGCGAATTGTTTTTATACATAGGTAACCAGCCAGAGAGAAAACAAAGATAAAGCTATAGATTTATTTTTTTTGATTGACCGCACAACTTGAATCAACTAGTTTTTAGCTTCATCAGCGCCATCCGTGGTCTTTTATGTAATCGTTTGACATTATTATTTTTATCCAATTAGCCATTTTACGTTTAATAAATATTTATTAGCCGCCATTTGTAATTTCACCTTTTTACTCGCCGAAACTAATTATCAACGCATAAACACGTTGTCATTTCGGGATTTTCAATTTTGTAAATAGAACGTGATAAACAAAAAAAAAAACGATCGTCGATAACATCTGGCATATCATCTCTTGCCTAGGCTTAATGCTTGGGCTAGAAGTTGGAAAAAAAAATCATTTAAACTTTGTTGGCATGCGGCCATCTTGAATTCGGTGATGACGTGCGGGTGTCAGTTCCCGCGGTTCCTAATACATGTTACGAGTCACCGTGAGGTGCCAATCTTTTTTGTTTCGCGCGCAACTATTTCACTTGTCAGCGACGGCAGATGACAATGAGGTGCTCCTATTTTTTTTTTCTGAAACACGTGTAAGTCTAGTAAGATGCGCTGTCGTAGAACAGAGGACAAGGAATCACGTGACAAGCACTGAGTCGCAGTATATCTCGTTCTTAAGTATTCCGTATGAGAGAGACAACGTTATATAGAAAAAGTTACATTTCAGTATCTCTTACGTACCACGCCAGAAGCACTGGTGCGTGCGTCAAAAAAGACATGACAGAAAAAATGTGCGCTGTGATTGGCTGTTATATCACTTAGATAGTTGTATCACTAGCTTCAACGTATTGTATGCATGTTGTATGTCTTGTCATTTATTGTCACATTATTGACAATTAATCTACACTTACGAGCAAATTAATGTTTGCCTGAGTTCATTTCATTGCTCGCAAGTGTCATCAACATCATCAGGCGTATCACGTCCACTACTTCTTCCCTAATCATTTCGGGGGGAAATACCAATAACCACCACGCTCAGTAGGCGGGTTGGCGATCGCAGTGGTGTTGTGGTTTAACTCACAGAGAGCGCTACAGCCCGTCCTCTGGAGGGTTCTCTCGGTCGTCCCTTACGACCCCCACGACGGGAAAAGTTGAGCTGCGATGATCACACATGCATTCTATTCGCCGTTACCACTCGGCTCGCGAATGTAGTACGCGGTAGTCACAATATTACCGAAATACTAAATACCTCAGAATTTTAAAATTCTTGACAATCTGACAGACATATTATTTGGCACTTCACGGCAACCCCTCCGTTCCAAATGCATAGTTTAAGTATCACAAGGTAATGTTTTTATGCAAATAAGACATAGTGAATGACATGGCCAGGGTGAAAAAGAACAGAAGAATATTAAATAAAAATATTCTTTGAGGCTAGCTTATTACTTGCGCCATGCTTGATAAGTACTCACACAAACATTTTTGTTTTTTTTAAAACCTACATACATCAAATGTGTCTAGGGATCTAGTACATTTTAGATGCAATCAAGAATATATTTTACATAAATTGAATTCATAATTTATTCAAAATGTGGTGATAAGTCATTACAGGCATGGAGAATGAATAAGGTAACCAATCCAGAAGATTAGATTTGATTTAAATAAATTACATTTTTTTTTAAAGCTAAAAATATTCTTGATCCCTAGACACTTTTAATGTGTGTACTTTGTTAAAATTATACTGTAGGAATGTGGAATTGTCGAGCGATAGTTCCAAAACGTATCGCTAGATGGCTATTAGTATTGTCAGAATAGCCAGCGGGTGTTTTTTTTTTTGTTTTAAACGCGAGGCATACGCTTTTAAGACATTTCTTATTAAATCAGTGTCACTTAGCGAAAATCAGTGAGTAAAAACTTATTTAAATCAAAATTGACGAGACATGCGTAAGTGTATCTAGGGGGGATTAATTGTGAAAACCTCTTGCTATATTAGCGACATCTCACAACAACAAAGTAAACTATTTTGACCTGTCAGATGGTTGTCAAATAAAAGTAATACCCCATTGATAGCTTAGGTGTGAAAAGGTATATAAAAATCTTCATCTATTGCCTGAGTCTGTGTTTCATGCGCAGTACAGTCTGAAGGTCTTTAAGTCATGGGTGAATAGGTACCTTCTGAACAAGTGTACTCCACCGTAGACCACATCGCTGCTTAACATCAGGCAGAATGGTGGTCAAACGCTTGTTCGTAGTGATAAAAAAGGGGCCTGGAAATCCAATCAACTAGCTACATAACGGAGCACTCAAGAGAAAAAAAAGTTTCCTTCACCCGATCCCAGATTTAAGACTGGAACCTTGTGGAACGTTTCCTTCATCTTGTTTACTATAGAAACTACTGTTTAACTGAATTAAAACTCTCTTTTCAGAGCTGTGTCGCTGAAGTGTGACGGAATTAACTGCTTTGCCTAAACGTAAACTACTAACTTGTGCTACAAATTATTAGTTGAATAATCGCTGGATAGGGACTTATTTTATAGCTGTAAGTGCACTGCTTGTGAAGATCTCAAAATTTGGTCAAAAGTCCGCTATATAGGGACAAAATACGTGAACTGGTTACCAATACGGCGGCTTGTGTCCCTATAGGCAGACATTAGACGATACGTTTTGATCTCAGTTTTACCATAGTCATGATTGCGATTTACTATCGTCTAATATAGAGGTAGTGAATGATGTTTGAATTGACTGATGGAATTGAATGACGCTTGCATGAGCATCTAATGCCTGCCTTAGGGTGATGTCCCTTTTGAACCGAAGTCAATTGTTTCTGTAGACGTCTGAATCGTTTTGACGTTTTAAAAAACAAAATTCTAAAGTCAACATTTAACGTAGAATCGACTAAAGAAAACGTTGCTCCGAATGTAGCACTTGTCCAAAAATAAAAAATCTTTACCATCGGGCACTTATCAAACGAGCCTTCTGAACTGTGAGTGTTAATGCAGCTAAATGGCAACTGAGAAATCGGAGATGCCTACAAATAATAAACTTAAAGACAAATTGGATACCATCCCATATGGTACAACACAGAATACCTACGCGCAAATGTCAACGTCACGTCACGTCAGTTCCGCTGCCATTAGGGTCTTGTCTATGCGCGCGATGAAAAATGATTTATGAATAATAATTTAAAAAAAACACACACACACATTCATATCTTCGCACTGGCCGGAAATAGCGCAGAACTTTTTTCTTAAAATGTATTTAAATAATGTTGGTAGTGTGTCGACGACGCTGCTGGGCCGTAACTGGCGGGCGTCCAGCCAACTCGACGTCGGCCCGGTCACGAGAATATCGCGTGAATCCTTCACCTTCTTAACTCGTGCACGTGAAAAAAAAAATATGTCATGTTTGAATACCGAACAATCGAATTCATTTGGAAAAAAAACCTCTTTACTTTGAATATTTGTTTCAGCTGTAGTACCGTGGTTTACTGGTTCTTTTTTCGTGCTCATGAATCTGGGTTATCGTTTTCAGTGGCCAATGTTGATTGGTGTTTTATGATTAGATTTTTTTTGTTTCACAGTTGGTAGCGTTTTTCTAGAGTGAAATTGGCTGGTCTATAAATGCTCGTTTATTTTGTTTTAGTGCGACTTAAATGTCAAATATTTTGGAGAATAAAAGTAATCAACCAAACCACTGGGTTGGCACATTTTTTTAGTTCTTTTCCGAGTACAAAAGCATAAACAAATAAAGTAGAGTAATAAAAAAAGATTTAGCTCTCCAAAAGTACCTAGCGTCTTTCTCGTATTACCTACGGCCAAACCGTTTATAAGGAAGGATACGGTTTCTTTTTTTTTACCGATCGTTTAACTATTACTGAAACGATGGCTTCATCATCAGCCCATACTCGTTCCGTGCTGGACTTAGGCCTCTGGAATTAGAAGTTTTCTTTAAAAAAATCCGTAATCGTAGAATAAAATAATTGCACCTCTTTTTAAAGTTTTTTTTTTTTAGAAAACTCCTCATCGTGCGCCACTATGGCATATAATGGTTGTTCTATTATAAATGCGATAGTTTTTTCCGGAAAATGACTGACCGTATTTTGATATAACTTTAGTTTTAGGATACGATATTATATCCGAAATTTCTCGCTGTCACACACACACACACATAATGCATTACATAGTATAAAAGAAAATCGTGTCCCGTGGTGCAAAAGCGAATAAATTAATTTAAAACTCAATAAAAGTACTGAATAATAAATAAATAAATACTACTCAATTTAAAATAAATACAGCACTTTCCTAAATACACATAAAAAGAGCTGATCACCTCCTTCGCAATATCTTGTATAAAATACTTAGGCGGGTACGTGCGCCGCATGCACTCCATGCATACACGACAGAGCATTGGAAAACTTCGCTCATTCGTTCACCAGCGTCGCAGGTGTGCGGTCGTGCGCGACAGATATTTGGCGACGCGAACCACATAAAACTAATACAACCTGACACTACATTTCTATTACAACACTAAGAAACAGTGGCTCAAGATAAATAGGAAATTTTACATCCCGGTTAGTTCACGATTCGCACGCTCCATCGGGCACGGCGCACCTGTTGCAATTTTAGGGTTAAAACGTTACAGCTTATCTACGTGACTATCGGTGTTAGAGCCGAATACGGGCTGGAGTTTTGGCCGCTCAACTGTTAACAGTGTAATGCACAAGTTGACTGTTATTATGTTAACTACCTGTGGTTTGTCCCGGTACGTCAGATTCCATTTCGTGTTTGTTGTGGATGAATGTTTTGCTTTAGGTCAATTTCGGTACTTTAGTACGAATACTGGAATGCGCTTCGCAGTTTCACTCGTGGTGTCCGTGCTGTCTTGAATATACCTATACAAAAATATTATGCGCGAACAGTGAGCTTACATGATTGTAGGTCAAATTACTATTTAAATGCAAAAAACAAACCTATTATTACATTTTCATTATAAGCAACACTCAAATAATTTCAAGTAGAAAAGCTTGTCAGTGAAAATAAACGACAATTTAACATAAATTCAGTAGAATTAACTGAATCATTTTGTCTCGCAATACGAAGACACGTTACACGTAATATAAAAGTCAACGTCGAATATTTCTGACGTCACTTTTCTTCAGTTTCAAAAATCTGGCCGAGACGCGCAATAAAACTGTTTAAAAAAATCACTTTAGAAACAAATTCCTTTGTTGAGATAATGAGAGCAATGAAAATCTTCGTATAAAAAGTACGTTTGCGGACACGACAACGTATGCACTATTGCTTTCTTCCTGGACCTTTGATGCAATGCATACAAAGGCAGTAGGTAGGTCAGACTCAGTAGACTTATTTTTGTAAATGTCTCTCGTCACAGCACAGTCCACGGCCAACTCTTCACTCGTGTCTTAGAAACGAAAAGATATACATCAACTTGTGATCTTAAAATTCGTTTTGTATTGTTCCATCCCCGG
>SJJU01019284.1:0-11707 GCA_012932125.1 Conopomorpha cramerella
AAGTACAAACACGTACGTAAACGCGTACCTACATTTTTAATTTCGCCTCAAGTGAATAAAACTGTAAGACTATCGCTTCACTATCTACCGTGCCGTAATGGGTTCATAACTATATACATTACTCTTTTACGATGGGCTGGCTTATCATGGGCTTTTCTATGAAATATAGCTCAATTTATTTGAAATTTATCGGTCCGGTCCGGTCCGGCAAACGTTTGTTTTGCCACAGGAATAGTCTTTGTTACTCCGTGTATGATAAGAAATACTCATAATTTTAGAATTCATTTTTATTCACCTTTTAAACTTTCCCTGGACTTCAACAAATAATTCGAGACCAAAATTACCCAAATCGGTCCTACCGTTCTCGATTTTTAGCGAGACTAATGAACAGCAATTCACGTTTTTACATACTTCGTGTTAAAGGATCCCGAGCAATGGTCTTAGAAAGGTTGTTGGGCTATTCATTGTCACCAACTTTTACTGTCGCGACAATGCAGGGAAATTAAAAAAAAACTTTTTTCATGTTGATACAAAATGTCATCCCCTGAAGCAAACAATTGACTAATTTGTATGGAGATGTTGTTCATATTGACAAGCCCAGCAACGTTTCTAAGGCCAGTGCTCGGGGTCCTTTTACATGCAGTATATAGATTTTAAGGCTTGTTGGTATACAAACATACGCCACACCAAAGCAAAGACATTTGCTCCTACGCGAATTTTTCCCCGATTGTGTTGTAAGCATGTATTATTCTGTGCTTGGTTACATATTATTGCATATTTAGGGTTTGAACGATATTTTTTTTAGGTATAATTCAATTATGTGGCTACACGTAACGTTATCAGTCAATAAATTACCTAAGACGTGCGTGTGAAGTCGTTACCGACGATTTTCGATAAGTTAAAAACGATAAAAACAAATGTAGGTACATCAAATTCCAGAAACAGTATGCCGATTGGCCGAAATTACGTAAGCGCTGAAAAGTATTTGAGCGTTGTACACGTTCGGTTTGAAACTATTGTTTTGTTAGTTGGGCGATATACTTGACTTGTTTAGTCATTATTACCATCGTCTACCTCTATGATGTATGACTCTACGCGTGGTTGTAAGTAAACATCGATTGTTTACTTTAAGCCGCTTGACTGACGAGAGTATCCATTAATGTGAGCAAATAGATGACGACATGGGGCCATCATTGTCACAGTTTCACGTGGGCTCAATTATGATAGATTCTAAATTGTATCAATGGTATCATAATTGATTGGGCGTCCATTACTACTTTTGTGTACTTTTGTGTTGGAATGAGGAATTTTCAGGGTCCTTGTGTCACTCTGTTATGACAGACGGCGCTAGTTGTATTAGGAGCGCATAAATCGTTCAGTTAGAACAAAAGTGACACAGTACAAAATGTGTCATTTTATTAAATCGAACCTTTTTTTTTCACAAAGGCATACAAAATATAAGTTGCGAAAGCAGCATGATTCGTTTTTGGGTAATTTTTATTCTAACTATGCGAAATGTATGTCGTAGTAAATGAAATGACTTAACTTCAAGCAGTTAGTATTGAAGGTGACAGGATTTTTTTATTGTTTGTATACATGTTACTAAATTGCCTGACGTTTTAATAACTTGACCAAATAATAAAAGTGCATACTAAAATATAAATGAGAGAAGTCAACCTGTACATCTACTATCGACATCTAATTAAGATTGAAGTTTGAAAATTCACCTTTGTTGAAACGCCATTGCCAACAATGGTCAGCGCTGGAATTTTATTTGCTTCTGATAAAAAGGCTGTAAAATTTTCAACTAAACTGCTTTAACTGGATTATGAAATAGGATTTAATTATCACATCAGTCTAAATAGGTACGGTTTTATGTAAATAAAATATAACTACTTATATAAAACCCCGGCGGTGTTTATATTTTATTGTGAAAATTTCCGATAAAATTGTTGTATTAAGTGTTTTTTAATATGAAGGAAATTTTCATAAAAGTCTCTTCAGTATTTTTCCTGTTTAAAAATAACGAATATCCATACAAACCAAAATGTAATTCTTTCAATCAAATTGGTAAGTAAATAACTATAATCCGTCCAAGAAGATAAGATACATTTGTCACAAAAACGTTTTCAATCAGTAATCTACGGCGTAAGTCACCACAGGCTCTTTGCCTGCAGCCCTAAGGACATCAGTATCATGTTGTCTTTGAGCTTTAAATGTACAGGAAAATAGTCTTTATAATTCGTCAGAGATAACCTGCATAGCAGTGCAATTGCCACCATGCCGCCGTAATGGTGTGTGTATGTAGAGTTGTGGAATGTCACCTCAGTAGATAGCCGTCCCATATCGGCCCGGCGGCCACTGGGTCAAAGTAATTGTACAATCATTAAGGACTAGTTTTGCTCATAAATGACAGCCGACGGCTGCCGGCGTCCTGGGGAAAGTCGTTGTATGAGAATACAATGTAGGTAGGTATGCACTTTATGGAAAGGTTGATGTGTTGTGTTCAGAGCTTGAGGCTTGTGATTGCTTCTGAAATGTCGGGCCTAAAAGCAAATGTACGTCTCTAGTACATTTACAGATTGAACGTTTTTGAACTCTTGTTACAAGGGTGTAGGGTTCATTTTTTTATTTTCTATCTTGGAGTCGTTTTCGTTTAAACTTTATGATTTAACGTTTTTTTCAATAACAGTAATGTAGCTGTGTTAATACGAGTTACAACATAGCGTTAGGTGACATTTTAGTACTTTTTTATTATAAAACTAATGGACTCGACACTTGTCCTGTCTTAACTATTTATATGAAGTGGCCTGTGCCCAGCAGTGGATGTAATTTTTTTTCTTTCATAAGAACCTTCTCCTATCATTAATAAGCACAACAAAGAAAGAACTAGCGAAATCGGTCCACCCGTTCCGGAGTTATGGAATGGCAACGAAACGTGGCTTTGATTTTTATACCTCTATAATAGACTAGTGGACTCGACAGACGCTGTCCTGTCTTAATATGAATATCTAAGGTGGCCTGTGCTCAGCAGTGGATGTAATTTTTTTCTTTCGTAAGAACCTTCTGCTGTCTTTAATAAGCACAACAAAGAAAGAATTAGCGGAATCAGTCCACCCGTTCCGGAGTTATGGAATGGCAACGAAAAGTGACTTTGATTTTTATATATAAGATATACGGGGCACATATTTACTTACACTTAGTTCCTGTAGATTTGATAATATTATTCTCGTTACTTACTATTTTTTTTACTTAAATGTAACAAAATGTGCAAGTGCGATTGCAGATAAAGAACTCATTGTAACATATTAGTGGCTTACTTTTGGTTAAACTCTACTACTTTCCGTTGAACCACAGCCTGGTAATAATTGAACGAGCTTAACGCCCAGGCCAGAGTGCACAGTGTTCAACAGAAGATCACAATAAATGCATTATGCAAATGTCCGGTATCACTACTGTACTGCTGATAGCAAAACGACAAAGAGCTATTTATTGCAAAGGACTCCGTTTGTGACCCATATTAACCTCCGTTGTGGGTTAATTGCGCGGACACACATTCCGTTTTTAGCTCGCAATGTTGACTTACTTTGTTGAAATGTGCTGTGCCTACGTACGTTGTTTCTGTATGTTTCTTTAACCGCCCGCATCAAGGATCGTGAATATTTTACAAGCAATCTATTTATGGTGTTTCGTTTCACCGCGTTGAAGAATCGCGGGCTACAGTGTGGGCCGAAAGAAAATATTCGTAACTTTAACTAGGAATGAAAATTATATTTAAAAACACATGCATAGGATCAACTAATTACATACAGGATACATTTTCTTGAACATTCGATTATAATACACACATCAAAAGTGTCTAGGGATCAAGAACATTTTTAGCTCACTTTTCAATTTTCAATGAAATCTAATCTTCTGGATTGGTCTCCTACCATGTCTGTATCAATGACTTATCATCACATTTTGAATAAACTATGAATGAATTCCAGTTTTTGTTTCAATTCCATCTTCTAAAATGTACTTGATCCCTAGACACTTTTGATGTGTGTATTTCCTAGAATCTACTGCGGAAATACAAAATGTTATGCAATTTCTCTCTTTCTCAATAATGTCGTATGGTGCATATTATGTGAAAGGTCAACACACACTCTACGAGAGAACAATAATATGTTGTGTCCTAAAAAGGGCACAGGTGTACGAATAGGTATATTCATATATCTTAAAGTTAAAGGACATCTTAGCGGCATAAATGCTTCTTACTCGACAACTTCACGAGCATATTATGTATGACAAGGCCAACGGTTTGACTATCGACTGGTTTCATGTACTGTAGCTTTTGGTGTATGTATTGTATCTATCTATCTAGATATGCATGGAATGTATGTGCCTACATATGTACAGGCAGTTCACCGTTGTATGTTTTGATGTATGTTTATAGTATTATTGCTATTAATTAGTGTATGTATTTATCGATTACATTTCAAATGCGTTTCTCAGCTTAGGCGGAAATGGTACCGTTTGCCGTTTATCCCATTCGCAGTCTTAATGATGATGAAACGTCATATGTCATAATGTCTATCTACTGAATTGTGAGAATAACCGCTTGGAACCTTTCGGGGACGGACCCGTGCATACGTGTCACTTCACTGTTTCATCCGGCTGAAGCAGGTTGCATGCACTGTGCTTCACCTGGGTTGAACACGGGGTATTTATTAAGACCCGTGTTCCATCTGATATTACTTTAGTATAGTCGCCGCCAGGTATATGGTAGCGGTCTTACTCAAGTATATCGGATTGTCTATAATACATATATTTAAAACACAGTGTTTCACTTAACGAATACTGTTGAATTCGTTGTTCTTTCTGTCATTTCGGTCTAGTACCTACATACCTCGCGCTTCACCCAATCAAAACAGGGAGAGTAAGCACGGGTTCGTCGCCAATCCTTCTAACATTATAAATGCGAAATCTTGGAAAAAGTTGTATTAAATTTAAAAAAAGTTTGAATTAAACTTGACCATAGCGTTAGTTATATAATAGTTCATATAAGCTATATTACATCCTGAACTTCCCACGCCAACGATATAAAAAATATATTGTTAATAATAATAAAGCCGAACATGACATGTTTTTAATAATGAATGTCTTTCTTTCACAGTTGGACACAAACTCTTCAGGATACATCGATCTGAAGGAACTCAAAGATGCCCTGGACGGCGTCGGCTACAAAATTCCACAATGGAAGGTGAGAACAAAAAACTTTATTTTACATATAGAAGCCCGGTTGTCTTCGACGTTCATGGTTCCTTCAACTCACCACACGTGCCCCTCACTATATGTGACTACAAAAGTGCTGATTAAGTTATTATTATGTTTAGGAAGCATGACAGTCTAACTTAGCGGTCATCCGATCATTCAATAAAATTGTTTGGCTGAACAAAATCATCTAATCTAATCTACGGAGACTACACTAAAATGAGTTATACTTTATCGTCAGTCTGTATTCGTCCATTGTTGGATTCAAGACTCCTTAACATTATGCCAAAGCAATAAAAAAGGAGGTTACTCAATTTAACTGTATATGTTTGTTCGTGGACAACTTCGTAGATCTTGATGATTCTTCTTTTGTTGGAAAGAAGATGTATCAAAGTTGGTCCTATGGTAAAGGAAATCAGGATTTCATGATAGGGGAACAAATAAATCTAGTGGAACTTTGAAAATAAAGTTGTTGTCATGTTTCTTTATTCTTTAAATCTATGTATAGGATAAACTAGCGAGCTCATCGACAACACGCGCTTCCGGAACTAAAGGATTGAACAATATACATGTTTTATTCCACCGATAGGTATCTAACTTGATATAATCACTTATTTATCTGTCGGTGGGCAACCGTGAAATCATGCAGTCTCTATTTATAATCAGTAATTGGAAGATTACAATCGATCGATCATATAAAAAATATCTTTTTATCAGGGCTCACTGGCTACCATTAAGTCCATATTAGGCGTTGTAGGCCGTGTACTAGCGTCATGGCAGCGTTTGATAAGGCTAATTCACGCCGCCCTTCGAGCAAGACGAAAATAATTAAAAAAAAAAGCAAAACGGTTGCACGTGTCTGTGAAACTCTGTTGTTTATGGATCTTGACTGTGATTCCGACCTTGAATTGCCTTATAAATGCGTTGTTTTTAATCTAACACCACCATTTCCATGTACGTTGGTAATGTTGCCGTCTCAAAACATTCTAAGAGTACTATTAGTTGTAGGTATACGAAGTCACTTTCCTCCTCGGATACGTGTTAAAGGAATTTGATCCTTAGTGTTTAAAACAAGTGGAGCGGAGAGCTCGTCCACTTGTCTCCAACGCTAAGGACCAAGGCGCTAATTCTGTTACAACAAATGTCATACAACTGTACGTGTGATTAAAAATCAGTACACTTCAAATGTAGTTAGTTACCTTCAGGCCACAATGTTCCCTAAGAAAAGCAGCTGTGTACTAAATATCATCAATAACTACTGACTGAAATACTATATCAGCAGCAGAATTGACACGGCACAGTCTCTGCTAGTTAAATCAAAGAGCTATAAACGTGAAGTGTCGGGAAGTGGTCAATTGAGTATTCTATTTTATTATTCTACCACTTAATTTGTATTAAGTGTTTTGTTGAATTACTCACTGCACTGGTGCTATTGAAAAGTTTTGTTTGTACTCAACGCCACTTCAGTCACTTCACTGCTTGGAGAGAGTTAGTTGTGTTGTTGCCTATTAAATATATATAATATAACTAAATGAGTTAGGTTAGGTTATTCTTTGTAAGAGAAATAGTTTTTTTTATTATCAAAATGTCGTTTATTTAACCAGATGCTAAAAAAAGAAGAAAGTGGTCTGCCAGTCTTGATGGCTTCTTGTGTCACTAAAAATAAAGATAATATTGTAACACTTCATAATTTTCTTCCTATAGTTCCTACGATTTTTAAGTTCCTCTCAATTTATCTGATCTGCCGTCATCAAACCCTGATTTCCATCTCACGCGACCACCGGTCTTTCCAACAAAAAAAAAAAAGAATCAAAATCGGTTCATAAACGACGAAGTTATCCGCCACAAAACATAAAAAAAAACATGTGTACGGTCGAATTATGTAATGTCTTTTTTTGAAGTCGTTTAAAAAATAAACATAATGTATAATGACATATATGCGAGTTTCTACATCGTTAGGAGAGTAGATCAGATTTTTGGCCGACTGTACATGTTTGTGTTATTTAATGTTAATCCTTATGCTTTATCAGTTTCTATTTTGGATAAAGAAATACCATTTTTTCTTTAGATATTCAATGTTAATAGAACTAAACTACTAATAACCACTATCTTCGTTATATTAAATAACATTTTGCAACCATTACTCGTGACTATCAGGATTGTGGCGCATGTGTTATTTTTACCATGCAAATGCTGATGCGGTATACATTTCAAGTTTAGAGACAATGTGCTGAATTGTTACTTTTGACTTATTTAGAACTGGACACGTCACATGTTTCCCAGTAGGATAGTTCACAGAACTCTACACATACCTATAATTGCAAATGTTACCAATAGAGACTCTTTAAGATCGTACGATGGTTTATTCTACTACAGAGGAAGTTGATGTTTCTATAGCTTGTAAAGCTCCGACTAAATAGGGGACGTTTGGCACAACCTTGTCTCTATTTTGAACTGATTTAAAAAAAGGAGTTTGAAGACTGATTTGGAGAGTATTTTTTAATGTTTGTTACATCGAATTATTTTTTTTTTGTTTGAAAGCTGGTGCGTTTCGTCTTGTCCCTTTTAAAGTTTTAATATTGAATGGTTTAAGGCGGTTCCTTTTTCCTTAAAGTTAATTATTGGTGGCCAAGACCGTTCCACACGTTGGTGTAATGTGGAACCAAGAGTGCCATGTGCGGCCCGCATGTTAAGCTCATTGTTTTATTCCTACATAAGACGTCATGTATAATTTCCAGGTGCGGTGCATGATAGAGGAGTACTACGACAACGGGCCGAAGAAGGGGCGCGGCATGAATGGCAACGTCAATGGAGACTCTCAGAAAAACGCCATGTCCCTCTCCGAGTTCGAGGAGCTCTGTGCCAACCTTAAAGCTCAGCAGGTCGGTGTTGTTGCGTTCTTACCGTACATTTCCACAGTAAAAATTTTATTGGTTTTTTTTCAAACACGATGCACAGGCGTTTCAAGTATCGATAGGGTTAGATGAGTTCCTATTTACCTGTGACAAAAACGTACCTGTGATAAATACCTCTAGGCAATACTCCGCAGGAAAAACTGATTTTGACAAGTCATTCCACATCGTGGCGGTTCGCACTGTGAAGGTTATCGCAAACAGTTTTGTTTGGTTGGTAATATGGGTCTAGTAATCTGGTAACTTTCGTGAAATTTTAATACGATTTGTGTCCAACGTGTTTTCCTAGGCTAAGTCTTAAGGTGGATATAGAAAGGGAAGAAAATCCATCAAATAACGAATATTTTTCACAATAGTTCTAATGATAAGTTACCTACAGACGCTCACTAGAATAATGTTATTAATTAAAGTTGCGTTGCATGCGATTCGATCATTGGGATTCCCGTCACTCTGCATATTTTATATTGCTAAATGATCCCAATTTCCTTAAGCACATGCACAATTAGTGTAAATATATGTTTTCCATTCTAATCATGAACCTTTTGGTGTTTCCTTTTGCAATGAGGGGATTTTATGGCGTGTGGCTAGTAGACGCACACGTCTCCCGAGAATGATCCACACGTCAAGAGGTAGGTAGGGCCTGGGTGCTTGTGAACTTATATTCGTAACTAGTGGACTCCCCGCATTCATTCGCGTAGTTTCAGTATTTCATACAAACTATAACACCCTCTATATAGCGACGCGACCAACAGGATCGGGGTAAAAAGTGTCCTGTGTCCGTCTCCCGATTCTAAGCTACCTCACCACCAATTTTTAACCAAATCAGTTCAACCGCTCTTGAGTTTTAAATAGTGTAACTAACACGACTTTCTTTTATATGTATATATAGATAATTTTATGGCGTGTATTCGAGAAATTGAGCTAGTACAGTATAGTTTATTTTACAGCACGGCTCAAATAGGGACATTATTAATGTTCATTGTTCCATTTGTTGTTCCACGTTGTAGGCATACAACTAGTTAGTTTGTAGGTATTTAACTAGATAAATATTATATCAAGTGTTCGCATTAGTATTAATTTCGTTTGCATTTGAATTGTTATTAAACTAATGCGGTACGTTGCGAAACAGGACCCGAAGTGGCAACGACGACGGCCTGTCTGCAAATCATTAATATGTTTAATTAATTAGTTAATGCCACGTGAGCTGGATAAACAGGCCCCTGTTTGTTTTTGTCTGGAAAACTATTTAGGCTGTGTTATTTGCTAATGTTGCTTTTAGTAATGTGTTTCCTATTGTACGTGCCGACAGTTATCTCTATGGTACAATTAGGCGCACGGTTAAACAGATAATTGTCACTAAGAATGCATAAAGATTATGCATGAAATTGTTTGGTGTGTTTGTTACTCATTTACGGAAGACTTACTACAGGATGGTTTCTGTTGAAACTTGATGAAATCATGGGTTAGGACAAATTATATATTTAATACCGAAATTCCTTCAGGAACGGAATAAAAGGGCATAGTTAATTATATTTTACTCCTTCCAATTCTTCCCCACCTTCAAAATTAAGGCGTATGGCGTATTTTCTTAGGGCGACCGCAGCATGACTTAACCATTTTATTTTTCATATTCTTGTGGTTTGGTTTAACTCCTAAAACAGCTGATAAGTTGCTCTAGTTCTAGTATAGTAGTAGTATATAAAAAGGTCTCCTTCCGCTGTCTGTCCCATGTATGTATGCATAGATCTTTAAAAATACGCAACGGATGTTTGATGCGGGGTTATCTTTAGTAGATTGAGTGATTCTTGAGAGAGATTTTAATGCATATAATAGCAGAGGAACACTTCTAAAAATATATATTGGCAAACAACGTTTGCCGGGCCAACTAGTATAGGATATATGGAGTATTTTACGTAGCAGTTTAATACGACAAACGTGCAACACAATGTCAAGCGTGTGTTACTTTCATGACAGTAATATTTTTTTCTATTTCCAGGTATCCAGCACCTTCAAGCAGGCCGTCAGTAAGAAGGAAAACCTCGAGCACTTGGGCGGCATGAGCGAGGCTTCTAGCGATGGTTAGTTCTATCTTGATAATAAATTTATCTTATTCTCGTAATATTACTGGCTGATGAGTGAGTGAGATCTCGTCATGAATGCTGATTGATGATTCAGCTGACAAAAACTGTATATTCAATACTTTATAACGTTATTGCATTACCATAATGTCCTAGTAGATGTTACAGACGTTGTGTTATATTAATATTGAGAGACGACAGTTTCATGGCCACTCACACACACACACACACGCACACACACAAGAAAACGTGTTCATGGTTTACAGTACGTAATATTACACGCTCGGTAGCGTTATTCATATATAAAGACCCAACCTTTCCGTATGTGCTTTATTAAAGAATTAATTAAAGTATTGACTTGATTTCGTTGTTCGACAAGTTAGCGTGAAAATACGAAAAAAAATCTCCCGTTGTAAACTCGTTGTGAAACGCAAGTAAGGCTATCGAAATGGTTGCAGAACTTAAGTAAACATGTATTTTAAAGTTTTTATGTATGTCAGTATCTGGTACCCATATTACATGTTAGCCTAGAGTCATAATTATCAGGTACAAGCCCACCACCATCCACGCCCTATCTGCCTCTCTACGTACAGGCCATTCTCTGCAGACGTGAAAGACTACTTGCTTTTGTCTTTTTTCAACGTACATGTTTTCTTGACTCCATAAAAATTATCTTCAGATATGTTGATGCCAATACTGCCGTCATAAGAAGAAAGGGCCTAACATAATATTTAGTATCATGGGAATATGTAACTTATTAGTTCGGACTAGTTTTGTGATAGAGCACAAATTCTCAAGAAAATAAATGTAAAGTTACACCTTTTGTTCGTATGACGGCAGTATTGAATAAATAAAAATAGATAGTAGCCGATTCTCAGACCTACTGAATACGCATATAAAATTTGGTGATAATCGGTAAAGCCGTTTCGGAGGAGTATGGCAACGAAAACTGTGACACGAGAATTTTATATATTAGATTTTTATGTTAACCTTGACTAATGTGCAGGCACGACTCACTCGGTGCGCCTGGAGGAGCAGATGGCGTTCTCCGGCTGGATCAACAGCAATCTCGAGCACGACACAGACCTGAAGCACCTTCTGCCCATCGAGCCCGAAGGCAAGACCCTCTACGATCGCCTGAAGGACGGACTCATTTTGTGGTTAGTACCTATGTTTTTTTTATGGATAGTATTTAACGCATTAGCACCCACTGTACTCGAAGGGTGACAAGTTATTTTAAACTCTATTACTTGGTAATAAAAGTCAAATTAAACAGTAAGTATTCTTCTGGGCGTTAATGGGTTAAACGTGCATCAAAAATGTCTAACCTAACCTAACCAAAATACTGACTTAGCAACAAAATTACTAATTTGGTCATCTAATTGCCATTCTGATGATAACTTTGGCTTTTTAGGTGTGCAAGTTAGTAATTTTGATGTACAGTTTATTATTTTCCTATTT
>SJJU01019286.1:0-18099 GCA_012932125.1 Conopomorpha cramerella
TCCTAACCTCCTCTTATGATGCGCATTTGACACTTTCTTCTATCAATATTGACATACCTACTATTTTGTTTCCCTTATGTCATTAGACTGTAAAAAACTGACGTGAAAGACAGCGGTAGTGTCAAATACATTCAGACCGAGATCTTTTGACCCGTGAGTGCTGAATTATCGAATGCGATATTTTACCACTTCTGCATATATTCCTTTCCTTGGTTTCTTTTAGCTTCAATGTTTAAGGTTGTATTGTGATAATATAGAACATTATCCATAAATACAATACTCGGTTGGCCTAAATTGGGTCTAATTTTATTTACGCACTAAAAGATTATTGTAGAACTGTTTAATCGGCCAAGCACGTGGTCTTTCAAACATCAATAAGGCGAGATGATTATAATATGTATTGTGATAAGGAAATATGAACCTTAATGTCAAATGATATTCGTGCGAGTTTCAACCTTAGGGTCGTAGACCAGATTCTTCGCCGACTATACATGAATACATAATACAAGGTGACATTTTGGAAAATCACAAAACTGAAAATAACTGGATATTCGTACGTTAAATAAAAAAACCTTGTGTATAATAATTCGTTTCATACACTTTTTTTTTAAATAAAACGCACTTGAATGTGCCTATTGACTAACTATTCAATTCACCAAAAATTTCAGACAAAAAAACGTTCCTGTATTTTTTTCCAAAATGAATTCTTTGAATATTAGCCTTAAAAGGCTTGGAAAATATTGCACGTAGCGAAACTGTCACGTTGTATTTATGTCTAGTCTACTGAATAACTAACTGGTCCATTTCTATTAACTAACTACATCTCTAGTTTCATCTACTCTACTCGTCTAATTAAAATAATACAGTTGGAAATATCCATGCTCTTTATACAATGAAAAGTGCCATACCCATATGCCATTTGTTTTCCCTCGCGCCATTTGTTTTCATAAAGGTAAGCCATTTATTATGTCACATTCATTAGCAATTGGCTGGACTTCAGGTGATTATGTGGCCCTGTCTACACGAGAGAACGAAATTTAGGCCTCGTTTAGGGACACGCGGTGCGTTGCGCGTCGCGTCGAGCGCCCATACATTTTGGCCCGTCAAAAGCGATGGTAATAAAGAGTTGAGTTAATGTACGGGCGACCGACGCGACGCGCATGGCACCGCGTGACCTTAATTGAGGCCTTAGATTAACGCAAATAAACAATAACTATTTCGGTAGTTACGCACACTTGCTAGCTACTGTCTGGTTTATTAATCTGCCAAACGATTTGACACTAAAAATGGGTTCAATTCTCAGATCATCTAGACTTGCAATCAAAAAAACTGACGTTTAGATTAAAAAGAGACAACAATATGAAAAACATCCAGGAATTAAAGAGTAAGGGACAACTTTTTCTGTCCATTACTGCTCAATGGGGAATTTTCAAACTTCAAAAATTTCTTATCTAGATGTCGCTGTCTGAGTTATATTTTACTATGTTTTTTATTATTTGGGTAAGTTATTTGTTGTTCAGACACTTTTGTAACTTCACAACAAACAGTAAAAAAAGTTGGCTGTCTCCTTCAATACTGACTGCTTGAAATTAGTCATTTCGTTGACATATGTATATCCACCTAGGACAGCTAGCGCCATCTGTCATAACTAAGAGAAACAAGGGCCCTGAAAATTCCCCATTATGGTGAAAATTAGACAGACTCATGGTGCTACGCGGCTTGCAAGTCTAGTTGTGCTTGGTCTGAGGTCCAATCGTTTATGACGAGAGTAAAATACTAAATAATAGAGTTATTGCAACATATTTTTTTTGTACTCACGACATAGGCTGACGAAGGTCCTGTGTTTTGTGGGTGAGTGGAATAGGTAGGTGCCTGTGTTTCGTAAAGACAAGTTACCTATTCATATGTGCCTACCTTGTCGTAAAAGCCACTGTACGCCACTGGACCAAACCAAAACCACGCAGTGCGAGTGGCTTTTATGTCACGCTTCGTGCGATGTCTCTTGTTTCAACGAAACGAAACGCAGCGCGTTATAATATATGTCTTGTGACTTCTGTCTTGGAGCACTGTGCTGGGTTTGACTTTATTTAAATAACTATTAAATAGCAAATTTTAAAAAACCTCGATTTTAATTGTTCGTGTCGTGCACTTTCATTTGATACCCATGAACATATTTGTATAAAGTAGACTTATTATATTGTATAAACATGACAGATCTGAAAATTTTTCCGCCCACTTTCAACCCTCATAACTTTTGACCAAATTATCATAAAAAATTATCCAATTATCATTTAATAAACAGATTCTAAATATACGTGTCGAGCTCTTTCATTTGACACCCCACTTGGACATATTTATTCAAGTAAAATTTTTCAAACCCCATAACTTTTGAGTGGGTGAACCGATATCGATCAAACATAGCTAAGAACACGCTCGATCAAATGAGCTTTCAAACAAAAAAAACGGCTTTAAAATTGGATCAACCGTTTAGGAGCTACGTTGCCTCAGACAGACACATACACACACAGACACGTCTAACTTATAACAGCCCGTCGTAGTAGCATTATTTTAAAGATCTAAGAATACGGTATAGACAGCGGGAGGCGACTTTGCTTTATACCATGTAATGGACTCCTTACTATTTAATCCTTAAATAAAAAACTGTATACAATTGTGTCGTTTTTGTTACACCCGTGAATGTTGAAATAAAATAAATAAATACACTTCACGCCTTTTAATCTCAAAGCAGGGTAGGCAGAGGCACTTGCTTAATGTTGAAATCTCGCAGGATAATAGAACATAGGTGCATAAAATATTACAGTAACTACATTAGTGTACTTAGCTTAATAATTACATCTATATTTTTAACGACTTCGTACACTTAAAGTCAATGAATTTTAGGATGCTTATTTTCGTAAAACTCCCCCTTTCCCCGCAAGATTTAATACCTGAAATCCGTCCCAGGTTACATAATTACAAGCTTATATATCATAGTTGTTTCCGACATGATGATTTATTTCTTAGGCCTATTAAAATATCTCCTTTGTGGATAACTTAATGGAGAGGGGGATACATCAATATATAGTATAAAACAAAGTTGCCTATCTGTCCTTATGTATGCTTAGACCTTTAAAACTACGCAACGCGTTTTAATGTGGTTTTCTTTAATAGATGAGGTGATTCTGGAGGAAGATTTATATAATATGTGTAATACAATCATTTAATAGCAGAGAAACATAGTTAATCTTAATATATAAAAGGAAAAGCTGACTGACTGACTGACATATCAACGCACAGACCAAACGGCGAAACGTAGACACTTGAAATTTGGTACGGACGTAGCTTAGGTACAATAGGGGTGCACTAAGAAAGGAATTCCTGAAATTCCCTCAGGAAAGGGAATAAACGGGAAAATTCTTGTGTGTGAAAAATCTAAACGGCTCAAGATAAACGCTTAAAATTGGGGATGCAGGTACTACTAAACTACGCGAATGAAATCGCGGGGCGTCCACTAGTAATTATATTGGCGAAGCAACGTTTGCCGGGTCAGCTAGTTTATAAAGTATAATATAAACTGAATTATGGCATAAGCTACATTCTACATTGATTGTTTTTTATCAGAAAAGGTAAACATTGTAATGGGATGTGAAAAACGAATCTGATGTTTTATTTACTTCAAATGATGCTAAAAATCTGAGTAGGTACTGCTGAAAGTAAAAAAATAAAAGCAGCGGCCAACTCGTCTATTATAACTTGTATTCATGTGCTCCGGTATAAACATTTAATGGTAACCCATTAATAATATCCTCCATAATTTCTAGGGAGCCGTAAGCAAGCAGCCACTTTGGTCTGAGGTATATATAACCAATCACTAGGAGTCAATTATACCCCACCAATCCCACCAGGAGGTGTTTTTGTACCATTTCTACGAAATATTTACACAGAGCAAAGCTGCATACCTACCCTGCAAGCTATTCCATAAGTACATGAAAAACTACCCACATTTGAATTGTGCCTAACCAATGCGATACATAGCTCTTAAATACAAAATAAATTCAATTATATAAAAGAAAACACTTGATTGTTCCATCATCTTCATTGAATAGCATGAACAACAACATGATAGAAATTTTATGTATTTGCTTTTAGCAAGTAAGTGCCTCTGCCTACACCTCTTTGGGATTAAAGGCGTGAAGTGTATTTATTTATTTATTTTTATGATAGAAATGTATAACCTGCTATGTTCTTTTTTACTTTGGAGGGTAGACAGTAATGCAAGACGCAAGGAATGTGTACCCTGTGAGTGTGGTGGGCCCACCTCCTAAAATATTAGCTTAAATATGCTTAGTGAACTGCAGATATTAAATTAGCAAATCATTTCGCCTCTACATACACCACACTTTGTAATTGTGGTTACTAGGGTATTGGTGAAACTTCAGATATTCACTATCATTACATAGTATAAAACAAAGTTACCGCCCACTGAATGTCACTATGTATACTTAGATCTGTAAAACTATGCATCGCATTTCCATTTGTTTTTTTTAAAGACAGAATTATTCTCAAGGAAGGTTTATATGTATAACCCATGCATATAATATGAGGGAACCACTGTTGTGCATAAGTCAAGTAACTGTACATCAGTGTCGTGCACTGGCTTTTACAACAAAGTAGGCAGTTATCCCCAAGCATTGACACCTATGTATAGGTAACTTGTCTTTACGAAATATAGGTACGAAATAGAACTACATATCTAGTCACCCATAAAACACAGGACCTTTGGTAGCCTGTTTCGTGAGTACAAAAAAAGGTCTAGCAATAACTCTATTATTAGGTTGGGTAGCCAAAATACTAAGTTGGGCAGTGTCTTTTTGTCTATATGGTGTGTGCTTCACCATTGTACATAGCTATAGCTACAGCATAGTGCCAAAAGTAAATGAATATCAGTAAAATCTTAATAGGCAGCACCTGGTTGAATACTATCTAGATTATTTAAACTACAAAGATTTCATTGTATACTATAAAAAGAACATTGTGACCTATTTGTACTGTCATTATTTACATTTGACGTCTATTTAGAACATGTGCTCTAGTACATGGGTTTTATCTGTGATAAATATAGTACATATTATAGTTCTTATCTTATTATGAGTGCTACCTGGAAGTGTTGTATTAAACATTATCTTAGATATATCTAGAAATACTAAACAACTATTGAAATAATTATGTCATATTGTTATTTGATGTAATAACTTGCGCATGATATTGATGATATTCTACCAATATATATTTGTAAAAATAATCTTAAAATTGTCTAAGCAGTAACTATCGCTTTGCAAACTTTTATCGAACATAATATTTTACACGCAAAATGTAGGGAAAATAAATTTTGTAAGAGCTCACATATGTTTTAAACTTTTTGCTTTTAAAAAGCAGTGAATCTGTGTTACATTCGTTATTGTCACAGAATTGCAACTATATGTATGAATATCCAGTAACTACAATAAAATATCTAAAAGTATCTTGATTTATACGCGCAGCACTGTGTCAAGCAATTTCAAGTTCTGATATTATGCACCCGAGTCTACTGTATGTTTTAATTACAAAATTTAACAAAAATACATTCGAGTTCTTTTGCTTGCATAGAACAAAGGAAATATAGTAAAATATTGGAAATAGTATGATTCCCATACAATGTAGATATATGTCTAATTTTCTGTAGTAATATTCAGTTTTGCTTATGATACCAAATGGCATCAATTGATTATAGTAAATAGCAGCAATAGTCAAAATTACAAACAGGTGTCAGTAACGGCATAGGTAAATGTTCAGTATTCACGTGAGTAAAAAAGAAATTGCAACAACAAAACCTAAAACATAGGCCGTACAGGCTATAGTATCAAAGCTAATAAGAATTATGTATTAATAAAATTAATGACCTATTATCATTTTGGCATCAGAAACATACAAAATTCACCATTCACACAACTTACCTGCAAAATCAGGCATATCAGGATCTTGACCTTGGTCGAGCAGCTTTTTGACCAGGTCATGATCCCCCCTGATAGAAGCGACATGGAGCGGAGTTTCACCTCGTTCATTGCGCTGTTGACGAGTGCGCTTCCTCTCCTCCCCCGGTGTCGGAGTAGCAGCTGAACAAAAATGGCGGGAATGTAGCCCTCGCTCACAGAACACGCACTTACAATGAAATGATTGGGTGTACAAACCTGGTGGATTATTCTGGGATGTCAGCTGCATCACCAGAGCCATCTGCTGCCGCTCCGACATCGGGGTAGTTAGTGGAGCCCGTGGTGACCCGTGGCCACCACCGCTCGAGCCTCTCGACCGTGAGGTCGAAGGCATCTTCTCCGCATAACCCTGTCGCTAACAGTAAAAATAACGCTTTACCACACTGAATCACGAAACACAAAGCACTAGAAAAACTATACAAGTACACGAATGCAAGTACGCGCCAAATAGCCAATAACAAGATGTTTCTACAAAATTCACCTCCGTCAGTGTAGATTATTGTTGTTCACTTTAGTCGAATGTTAATTGTTGGCCATAGTACACGGCACAGTTTATTTAAAAAACGCTCAAAGTTTGTTAGTATTTCAATTTCACACAGATATTTATGTGGACACAGTGCAAGACGACATTCGACAATCAGTCCGGCGATGAACAAAAATCTTGCCCTGACAACCTGACAAAAATGTTGTGAACGAATGGTTTATAGTAGTATGAATGAACGAGGGGTCTAGTTGTTTATGGCTAAAGCATTGTTTCCATGTGTTGTTTAGAAGAGAGAAACTATTTATTCAATTTTTCGAACACTTCTCAGAGGTAAACAAGTCAAAAAAATAACTAAAGCATATTATGAGGAATCATTGTGTTTGTGATGCATTAGTTCATTTTATTTTCGAGTTAAATTCGGCAATGTGTGTGTCGTTTCATGAATAAAGTACTTTAAACCATAGAGAATCGATGGACTCATTAGAGGAATGACTCAATCACACATCATTCAATCAATTCATTGTCAAATACATTCACGTTATTTTCCTCGCAGCTCAGATTTCCTTTTCGTTTTTCATCTTCGGTTATCCCACATTTTTTTCATTTCCATGTGCGTCAATTTCCTTCGAAGATGTTGCGACCAGCTTTTACGTTGTTGAGGAAAGTTATTATACCTTCCTTATCGGATAATGTAAGGCTCTCACGGTTGCTCTACTCAACCAAAAGCCGGTTACCCAAGTCTACAGCAAAACTAACCTTGGTCAGCGCCAGTGTTGGTGTTCTCATCGGTGCTGGATATGGAGGCTATACGCACTACAAAGTGAACATAAAGAAGAGTCAAATACCTTCAGATAGTGAGGAGTATCCATTTCTTAGAGAAGCACCTCCATACAAAGCTCATTATAAGGTATAGACATTGTAAACAAAACGCTACTTGATCTATATAAAAAACCGAGTACTAATAGTTCCTTCATTAATTTAGTTTTGTTCTCTAAAGAATTACTTATTCCTAAAGCATAAAATGGCAATAGCTGGATACTTAATGCATTGCATAATATTTCTAAGGACTTATTGTATCATAAAAATTTGATGACCTAACTTAATGGGCTGTATTTTACAGTTTAGTGTCTATACACTAACACAGGGCTAATTAGAACAAATTAAAAACAGGGCTATGAATATTTCTTTGGACACAAACTTTTCTGCTACCAACAATTGAAATACTTTAAGCACTTTAATATACCATATAAGGAATTCTTCTTGCAAAGCGAATTGAAAACTGATTAGATTGAAATAACTACCTGTCTTGTATCAATGAAAAATCTGTGCATAGGTGTCTTGACTACTAACCACTCTGCTTAGGATTAGAATCTTTTCCTAACTGAAAACCTGGTAATAGTGACTTGAGAAAACTTTACAAATATGACTTGTTCTTGAGAAACATATTGGAATAAAATGACATGCATTATTCTAAGATCAACATTATTTATTTTCTTGATTGAAGCCTACTAGAAATGATGTTCTATTTATTGTCATTTAAATTGTGATTTGTATGCATACAAATGATAATAATACTGATAATTTAAGGTTGCGCATGCTTGTAGCGATTTTGAAGACTTGTGCATTTATATGGCTGTTTTTTTCATTGTGACATTATCTTCTACTTCAGCTATACTTCTATTTTAAACATTTGTCCAAAGTATCAGTTCATGCATTTTGCTACCTCTTTGTAATTACATTGATTGCTTCTCAAAAGATTTATTTGCAGAACTATGTACACACATCAAAAGTGTTTAGGGATCAAGTACATTTTAGAAGATTGCAATCAAGAATATATTTTACAAAAACTGAATTCATTCATAATTTATTCAAAATGTGGGGGATAAGTCATTGATACAGGCATGGGGAATTAGGTAGGAGACCAATCATAAAGATTAAATTTGATTTAAATAAATTCGATTTGTTTTTAGAGCTAAAAATGTTCTTGATTCCTAGACACTTTTGATGTGTGTTTTTTGTGTGTGGACATTTGAAAAGTCACACTGTTTGTGGATCAAGAAACAAATAATATTTATATTTTGGTACTATAATACAAGCATAACTAATTCAACATTTCTTGTAATTACTGCTTGCGTTGCATTTACACTGTTATTTTGAACCGAAAAAAAAAAAATAGATACACTTCACGCCTTTAATCCCAAAGAGGGGTAGGCAGAGGCACTTGCAAAAGCAAGTACCCACGCTTCACCAAACATATTTAACCTAACGAGAGGGGGGGGGGGGGGTGAGCCCATTGTAAAGAACTTTATAATTTATTATTAAATGTTTATAGCGAATTTTTGTAACGCAAAAACGCAAATGCAAAACATTATTATCAATTATCCTCTCCTCCTGATGTCATGGCATCTTAATATGGAACAGACATATTAATGAATGAACTCTGCGACTAGCCTATGATTAATCTTACTAATATTACAAATGCGAAATTTAGAAGCAATTGTGTTTTTTTGTGCTGCTAGCTGATCCTAAAGTAAACTTTGATGAAAGACACTTTGTTATAGTTTGACGAGAAGCAAGATCAATCCTCCGAAGGTTTTGCGAGAATGATAAGAATTATTCTGGAAAAACATGCTTTATTTTTAAGATAAAATAACTTAATTGAGTGGACATATTTTGCTATTGCACACTGCACAATAAACAAAATTTACAAAAGTAATCTATGTACCTATATAAAAGTCAATGCCACTTTTTATTGTTATAACTCTGAAAAGGGTGGACCGATTTCGCTAATTCTTCCTTTGTTGTGCTTATTAATGACAGCAGAAGGTTCTTATGAAAGAAAAAAATGACATCCACTGCTGGGCACACGCCGCCCTGGAGGTTATACTAATTTTATATTCATATTAATAGTTGAGACAGGACAATGTCTGTTGAGTCCACTAGTATTGTATAAGGTGAACTTATCCTAGGTAATTTCTACCAGGTAATCACTATGTGAGTAGGGGATCAAGACCAAGATATTTTCTATGAAAGCAATGTCTCTTCATTCAATGGCAAATGCATTTCTCCAGGTGATTCACGAAAGCGACAAGAGCAACCTCGAGCTGGTGCTGTTCCAATACCGCACGTGTCCGTTCTGCTGCAAGGTGCGCTCGTACCTGGACGCCCGCGGCGTCAGCTACCAGGTGGTGGAGGTGGACGCGGTGCTGCGGCAGGCAATCAAGTGGTCCAACTACAAGAAGGTGCCGATATTGCTGGCGAAAGTCGATGGGGGGTATCAGGTGTGTGCAAAAAACTGTAATGGTTTTTGCTAATTTATGTCGGCTAGGCAAAATGTTTATTAGCATAACGTATGCTGAGTGAGTAGTTTTTAAGAAAATGAATGAAAACCCCACACATGATACACGCCTTGCTCATTAAAACGCGTGTTGGTCTTGCCTGTGCGAGTGAGAACGGTACTACCGATTTAGCATATTTTTTTTGGCCACGCATTTCATGCCAGTGCTGAAAACCAATCTTATGAAAGTTATTGTGATCTCTGTTTTCTTGAACATAGAGAAATCCTCATGGATTCTGGATCACTATCCTTGTTGTGACAGTTTATGTGCGTCTTGAACCGCGTCGGCAGTTGACTTTCACCCCATCATGTGATCGTCTCGGAGACCTGATTTGTTATGTATCTTATTGTTATATGTTAATTTAGAACAGATGCATGTCATTTGGCACCGCATCCGGGATTATCTTACCATCCTGATCCCGTGAGCATACAGCTCAACCACTGAAGACCACGACAGCCTTTTGTCTCAGATACCACGAAGCGTCATGTTGACGGGAATCTTTAACATCCAGCTGGGTAAAATACGCGCGCGCGTCTAAATGTAACAGTATTCAATCAGGAGTATGCCCTTTGAATAGTTCAGGAGATGCGCCTTCATTACAGCTACCTAAAAGTGTACGTGTATTTCTTTCAGCAACTGTTGGACAGCACGGCGATAATATCAGTCCTCGAAACTTACCTGCGGGACGTGAGCACTCAACTCAGAGATGTTGTGAAGTTCTACCCGGCTACTAATTACGTGAACGAAGACAAGAAACAAGTTCAAGACATCACCAACAAGTATTTCGTGATGCACAATGAGACTGTGCAAGACGAGCGCGAGAGGAAGGCCGAGACGTGAGTTTTTGATGTCATCATCATCATCATCATCGGCTGATGATGCCACTGCATGACGTCCACTGTTGCACGAGGGCCTCCTCCCCTAATGATTTCCATGATAATTTGGAGCGAAATGCCTTGGCGATTTTTGGCGATCGCAGTAGTGTTGTGGTTTAACTCACAGAGAGTCCTATTGATGTATTCCGGCCTTTTTACATAAGAAGAAACTGTATTAGCTTACGTCAAATGTAATGGCGTCTATCGGGCAACGACTGACAAATGTTCCGATAGATAGTGTGTGACAGAGATAGAGCTTTACTAAACGGGAATAAGCCTCAGACCAAATACAAAGACTTGCAAGGCATGTAGCCTCTTCAGCCCGTCTATTTTCCACTAAAATTACTACCAAAATGACAGCTTGGGTCCAAATATACCCTGCTACGCAGTAGGGGATGTAAAATATTATATTCTCTTACTGTTTTACTTCTGCATGTTTTCTATATTGTTGTCTTGTTCGATTTTAAACGTCAGTTTTGGATTGCAAGTCTAGTTTTTGTTGATCTGAGAATAAAGCAGATTCCTCGTAAAAGTCGATGTGAATTATCTATTGGTCCTGTACAATAATTAAATCAATAATTTGACTGTGTCCTTCGCAGCGAGGAGCGTGAATGGCGCCAATGGGCCGACAGGGTGCTAGTTCACCTACTGTCGCCGAACGTGTACCGCACTCCTCAGGAGTCCCTCGAGACCTTCCAGTGGTTCGAGGAGGTCGGCGGCTGGCGGAGCTCGTTCCCCGCGTGGGAGTGCTCGCTGATGGTGTACGGCGGCGCCGCGGCCATGTACTTTATAGCTAAGAGGCTGAAGAAAAGGTATGTTTTATGATTACTATTCATACCTACAGTCCTTGAGATAAACCTGCGGACACTTTTGACAATTAGAGTGTTGCAATGTTTAGGAAAATTAAAATAGGCATGGGGTATAAAATTCGGTCATATCGATAAACTTTTCCCGACTTATACAATTTGTAAACATGAAAAAACATTGAATACAGGTCAATTTCACTAAGTAAAGACAATGTAACGCAGAACCTATGAATTAAACATTATTAATAGGGTAGCCAAACATATATTGGTACCAATCAGGTAATGATTTCTGTCTGAACTTCTGTTCAGGCTGAAATCTTCAATGCGATACAGAATTACAGGTAAGCTTCAACTACCTTTATATTGAATAATGACGGTTCTCCGCACGAAAATCTGTCAGAAAAACGTCAAAGAAAATTCCCCATTGTGAGCAGGGAAGTCAGCAGGAGTAGTATGTTACGTAAACATCACACTTCCCATGCCACTGCTAATATCTATCGCGCTGCCAAACGCTCTCAAGAGAGCGGTCGTTAGTGCGGACTTTTGCGAATATGGTATTTTAGATTCCTTACTTCGATGAAATTTTTTTATCACTATGAACAAGCGTTTGACCACATCCTGCCTGATGTGGAGTAACAGATTAAGATGGTATGGGCACGTCATGAGGAGGGATGAAAACCATGTAACAAGGAAAGTGATGAGTATGAATATGGAAGGATACAAGGGAAGAGGGAGACCAAAGAAGGTATGGATGGACTGTGTGAAAAATTACATGTGCGTGAAAGGTGTAACTGCAGAGATGACGAATGATAGAGATGAATGGCGAAAAGAAACGTGTTGCGCCGACTCCACCTAGTGTGGGATAAGGGCAGGCAAATGATGATGAAAGTATTAAACAAAAAATAAATCCTTATTAATATTACAATTCGGAAAGTGAGTTCGTTTGTTTGTTTGTTCCGCTTTCACGCTGTAACTACTGAACCGATTGCTTTGAAGTTTTTCATACGTAAAGTTAGAAGTCCGGATTATTTAATCCTTACTTAATAGGGTACTTTTTATCCCGAAAAAAAATTATATTCCCGAGGGAAACTTAGGTTTTTCCGTAGGAATGATAAGTTTTCTTATAGTTGTCCTATATCCGCAGTATAACCGAAGTCCACGCGGGCGAAGCCGCGGGCGGAAAGCTAGTATTACATAACTTCGATAATAGTTTCCTGTTTTGAGAGTAACGTTTCTTTTCCAGGCACAATCTGACCAACGACGTGAGACAGTCACTGTACGACGCTGCGGAGCAATGGACCTCAGCCATCAAGAAGAAGGGCACCAGATTCCTCGGCGGTTCTGCGCCGAACCTCGCCGACATCACAGTGTACGGTGTGCTGAGCAGCATAGAGGGGTGTGCCGCGTTCAACGACCTCAGGACCAACACCGACATCGGCTCGTGGTATGACGACATGAAGAACGCCGTGGAACGAAGGCAAGGGAGGGTCGTGGCGCGCGCCTAGATAAGAGTGTCTCAAGTCAAAACTAGAGAAGCGTTTTTCGTGATCGATGTGTGGTTGGAATGCTTTCGCCGAGAGTGAGTAGTAGAAACACACTTGAATGATCTCGTAACTAATGTATGGAATTTTGGATTAAAAAACTTATTTGCCTACATTTTAACGGGGAATTTTCATTGACGTTTTTCTGACAGAACTGTCATTACTGTCATACTTTTCAAACAAAGTTTGACAGTAATGTCAGTTCTCTGACTTTCTGTCAGAAAAACGTCAAAGAAAATTCCCCATGGAGGCGTCGTACAATACAGTAATTACTTCACGAAGAATCGTTTTTGTCATAGAGCAAATAAACCCGAACGCGTTGTCATACATTAAATGCATCAATTTATTATTATATCGCACAATTAGAACACAAGTGACACAAAACAAAATGTGTCATCTTATGAAATTGAACCTTAACATAAAAGGTACAAAAATTAAATTACAAAATCGGCATGTTTCGTATTGGGTCCTTTTTGTTCTAACTATGCGATATATCAAATTATTTCCGCTGTATGTCTAACGACCTATCAATAACTCTGTGTTGTATACAGCAAAACAAGTGTGTAGGTAAATGGAACAGGCTTATTTTTTTTCATCTTTCTCTCGGTGAATGACATTAGCACATGTATTGTGAACAGAAACCGCTAAGTATCTGGCAAATAAATAAATGTAGTTCATATTGTAATTTTTTTATTGTCTGCCAGTGAGATTAACTATGTATTAAACCTCTCGGACAATGGTAAAGCCGACTCTTTGACTATGGGATAATATGAATATATAGGGATAATCTATCTTATATATATAAAAATCAAAGCCACATTTCGTTGTCATTCCATAACTCCGGAACGGGTGGACCGATTTAGCTAATTCTTCCTTTGCTGTGCTTATTAATGACAGCAGAAGGTTCTTATGACAGAAATGACATCCACTGCTGGGCGTAGGCCACCCTAGATATTCATATTAATAGTTAAGACAGGACAACGTCTGTCGAGTCCACTAGTATAATATACGTACGGCTTGCGATTTCTTAACCTTGTCTATTTGTCTGGAATACCATTATCAGATCCGGGTTTCATGTGACCACCGTTGGAATAAATAATAAATAAGATTATAGAGACTTGAAATAATGTAAAGCTTAAATACGAACGATTTTGAAAATATACCATGGGAACTGTCATCATGATCATCGTCAGCCCATATTTGTCCACTGCTGGACATGACATGCCTCTCCAATTGCACGCCACTGTGATCTGTTTTTGGCTTCTCGCATCCAGCTTCTGCCAGCCATAATAAAAATAAATAAATACACTTCACGCCTTTAATCCCAAAGAGGGGTATCCAGCCATCTTGCGCATATTATCAGTCCACCTTGCCTGAGGGTGTTCCTACTGTCCCAACACTGCGTTAGCCGAGACGTGGTCAGCACTCGAGAACTCGTTTACCCCAACGGTCATCGGTTCGAATTTATATAAAACTAGCTGTCCCGGCAAACATTTGTTTTGCCATAATAAGTTGCCTTTGTACCCCGTGTATTGGGAGAAATACAACTGGGAGATCCATAAAAAATAGATAGTAGCCGATTCTCATACTGAATACGCATATGAAATTTGGTAAAAATCGGTAAAGCCGTTTCGGAGGAGTATGGCAACGAAAACTGTGACACGAGAATTTTATATATTAGATGGAATATTGTTTGGCTCGGGAGATGAGTTTTTGTATATGGGATAGTAGTTTTTTTTTGTCGTTTCCCCACTTCGCCGTAGTTAAAAGTTGTTAGTATTGTCGAATTTCTAAGACCATTGCTCGGGGTCCTTTTTCACGCTGTTTATTGTTCTTTCTTTCATACAAACATGCCCATTTAAAAGCGTTATTTTCTCACATCTATATGCAACGGTTGTGCTTTGTATGTATTACTTGAGTAAATAAAAGTTCTTCAAAGTATACTTCTTCTCTTACTAAAAGCAAAGTAAGGCGGAATTTCTATCTGAAGCTGACAGCTGCTGCAGCTCATGCTTGTATCTTTAGGTACTTGTACTTACTTACTTAGGTCCTAGCATACCCGGGGGGTACATAGGGCCTTGTAGATATCTCTGCATGTCCCTCTATCCAGCGCTGCCGTCTTTGCGGCACTCCAGTCAATGCCCGCCGCCCTGAGCTCGGGGTCCACGGAGCGCCGCCACGTGTGCGTTGCTCTTCCTCGTCTCCGCTTCCCGCTAGGGCGCCAGTCGAAAGCCACAACCGCCGGATCATTCTCGCCTCTTCGGAGCGCGTGGCCAATCCATCTCCATTGCGCAGAGCGATTTCTTCGCCTATCGGTTTTTTGTGACATTTGGTCCATAGCTCCGTATTCGTAATTGTGTTTGGCCAGATAATTCTCAGAATGGCTCTAAGGTACTTGTACGAGTATGTATTGTAACACAACAATATTATTTTTAGTACGGGGTTTAGTATACTTGCGTATTCACTTTTAACAGCAATCCTCGTTTTTGTATACTGTGAGTAAAAGGACCCCGAGCAAAGGTCTTAGATACGTTGTTGGGCTCGTGTCAATATGGACAACTTTTACTATGGCGATAATGCGGGGAAATGAAAAATAAAATCACATCCATACAACTCATCATAAAATCAAAAAAGTTCCCGAGGCAAAAAAATATCTATTTTGTATAAAGACCAAACATTTTGTTTTCTTTTCCCCCATATTGTCGCCATAGTAAAAGTTGTTCATATTGACGAGCGCAAAAAAAATCTAAGACTATGGTTCGGGTTAATTTACCCTAAGTATGTCGAGCTGAACATTTCCTTGTTTTTTTTTCATTGATGTAACGTTTGCAATATACTTATCTGATTACAAACCTGATCCTTAGAACCTTCAGAGGAACAGTCATCTTATGACTATGGAAATATTTTTTTACATTGTCCGTGCTTGGTAGGGGTGAAAAGATCAAATTCATAATTTACACGTGTGGTAATACGCATAATATTATATTATTATGCAATAGTTTAGTTTAGGTAGCGTTAGTATAAAACAGATTTATTTATTACTACTTAATACTACTAGTTTTTAGATAAAATATTGACTCATTATTCTCACATGTGATGCTGTTATGAAATAAAAAGGCTCGTTATTAAATTAAGTGATTTTATTTACTTACTACAATTAGAATGTAACTTATGAACTAAGAGTGTGTCGAAATACGAACTGCTATTTATTAGTAATGGGGAAATTTCTTTGACGTTTTTTTGACAGAATTTCGGGCTAAGACAGTTCTTAGCCCTTTTTTCTGCCAGATTTTCCGGCTAAAAACTGTCATTACTGTCAAACTTTGTTTGTAAATTATGATAGTAATGACAGTTCATTGCTGTCATACTTTTCAAACTAAGAATTGTCATTACTGTCATAATTTCCAAACAAAGTTTGACAGTAATGACAGTTCTTAGCCGGAAAATCTGTCAGAAAAACGTGAAAGAAAATTCGCCATTGTTAAGAATGTGGGGCTTTGCTTTAGACACTTCCTTATATTCCGTATTATGTTTGAAAATACAGTGTATAGTGAGAAATCCGGTTCGGGTCTCCATCTTGCCATACAATGAAAAAAAGTATATGACAGGAAGGAATTTCAGACATATTTTATACTTTGTACGTACAGTCGGCCAATAATCTGCTCTACCAGCCTAAGGTTGAAACTCATATGAATGTCATTAGACATTAAGTTTCATTGTTCACTTGTCACAATATACCTACTCTACCTTATTGATGTTTTAGTGACACAGGAAGTGTCATCAAAACTGATAGACCATTTTCTTGGCCGACCGTACCACATGTGAAACAAATTCCCTCCATTTCTTCTTAGCAGTTAATATTTCAATCGTTTTAAGTATGTATGTATTTTTATACCTACTTATGTAAAATACTGATCACGTATTACGCTTCTAAACGCTTGGGTCCCACTATTACCGTTTACGACCAATGGTGGGAATACTGACACTAGTTTTCTAACTACATATATCCATTTTTATTTAAGGAGAGCATGAAGAGAATAAGTATTTTTTAACGTGTCTGACGAAAAATGTTGTTAAACCCCGAGTAATGGTCTTGGAAACGTTGTTTTGGTCGTCAAAATTAACTTTTACCATGATGACAATGCTCCCAGCTTTCCAACAACTTTAAAGAAAAAACAAAATAGTATATTATGGAATTGTGTTTGCTCACGCGTGCCCTGGATAATTGTAATAGTGAGACCCACTCTTCTGAACGGACAGTAATCGATAAGCAATACTCGCGAATATCATTCGAAATCACCAGTTTATCACAACGTATGGAAGATCTGCAGACCTAGCAAGCGCCTCAAGAAAGACACGACATAGAACAAATACGCGCTGTGATTGGCTGCTATGTCACACGTCGTGCGACTCAGCTTGTTTCAACCAATCGCAGTGCCTGATATGTCTTGTCATGTCTTTCTTGCAACGCTTTGCTAGGGGGACTGGGTTATTTTACAAATAGGTAAACTAAATCTAAAAGTTTTTGCAGAAACCTTCACTCTCCCGGCCATGGCGCTAGCTGTAGTAGGGGGATAAAGCAGCCAGTATTGAAGGTGACAGTTAATTTCTTTATCGTTTGTTTACATGTTACAAAGGAGTCTGAAGTTTGAATAACTTGCTCAGTTATTTCAAAACTGTACTAAAATACGACTGCAGAAGTCCCCCTGGACACCTACTAGCGACATCTAAATAAGCAATTTTTGCAGTATCAAAATTCCCCCTTATTTCAACACATGGATTAGCGTTTACATTTTCCTGTTACATTATCTCCACATACAATGGGGAATTTTTTTGACATTTTTCTGACAGATTTTCGGGCTTAGAACTGTTATTACTGTCATACTTTCCAAAAAAAGTTTGACAGTAACGATGGTTCTTAACCCGAAAATCTGTCAGAAAAATGTTAAAGAAAATTCCCCATTACGAACGTGAATTTCTGTATGTAGGTATGTATTTCTCTAAATCGTCAGTCGATCAGCAAGCT
>SJJU01019296.1:0-10712 GCA_012932125.1 Conopomorpha cramerella
AAACCTGACCGTGCAACTTTTGCAAAACGAATCCAGGACACCAGTATACCTTACACAAGAGAGAAGTAGTCAGCACATCGGCCAATTAAGCATAATATTGTTATGTAATGAAGAAATTTATATTGTATAGTATATTTATGGATAGTATGTACATAAGAAGAGTCCTTACCTGAGATACAGTCACTGTCTAGTTCAGGTGTCGTATGAATTTTAAATATATATAATATTTTTTATAACATACTTACCTAATCTAAGATAAATGTAGTGTATTTATAATTATATTGTATGTATAACCTTATAGAAAATAAGCGCATTCATTCTTTAAATTTCAATGTCTTTTACTGCTCAAAATGACAAAGGATTATGTGCAAAATATAGTATAAATAGCGGCCCACCACGGCATCCCACGAGTGCAAAGCTGATATTAAGTGTTTCCCTACTGTATTATGGATGTATTATACACATAAACCTTCTGGAATCATTCTGTCTATTAAAAAAAGGTCATAAAAATCCGTTGCGTGGTTTCAAACATAAGCATACATAGGGACCAACAGCGGGAGGCGAATTTGTTTAATACTATGTATTGATGATGATGTACTTTCTGGGGAAAAGTACGAAGTGCCTGTTTCATAATTTGCTGACGTTTTTGATAGATGAAAGTATTTTTTTCTTTTCTTTTACAATTCTCTGATTGGTCCATCTGTCAGTCAAACTTGTTGATAACAGCAAAACACAGTAGCTACATTTATCATGCTGATATTTTCATCTTACATATTGCAATCAGGAATTTTAGTATTTAGTGCAAACGACGTTTTTATTCTACAAGAAAGAAATATCTATTTAAAGACATTGACGGGTTGTACCAAAGTGCCCATCATCCTTTGATTGAGAGTACGCGTACCTCAGCCATGCTGCTCGAGATGCAGGGCGGACGTTTGATTCTTGCTTCAGTTATAAAGCTGCACTCAACAAAATTTATTTGATATGTGTTTCTGGGTTTTTTATCTCTAAATGGACTAAAAATATCCTGTAAGTTTAACCACGAGTATTACACGGGTGGTAAAAATAATATTACCAGCTGCGTACATTTCTACACTTGTACTTTGATCTTCTATATTTAACGACCGACATGGACTGATAGTCAGGGCACTTCCCTCTAGGACGACAATTGCGCTTTTGATTCCAACTCAAGAAATGATGAAATGGAAAAATTGATGGGTGATTTGTTTCTATCATGGGTGGGTTATAGTTAAAAAGTCTGTCATGGGTATCTCTCATGGAGAAGTATTCAGTCAGGTCTAGTGGTATGGGATTTTTTCGGAAATTATCCTCGTATTTGCACAGACCTACCATACGCTAGTACTACATATAGAGATTGTTGCATAATTGAGATTTTTTCTGGAACTTCATAAAAGGAAGTTACTTAATTCGACCGACGTATACAAGGTTTTTTTTAAGTTACTTCGCGGAATTCAACTTCGTTTATGAACCGATTTTTGATGTTTTTTTATCATCATCATCCCCAATAGTGGATGGTGATGATAAAAAAACATGGGGCTTCAACGCAAAACGAAACGAGGGCCTTCCCCAATGACTTCCATGATCATTTGGGGACGAAATACCAATAATCGCTACGCTTGGCACGCGGGTTGGCGATCGCAATGGTGTTGTGGTTTAACTCGCCGCTGCCCGTTCTCTGAAGAGTTCCCTCGATCGCCTCTTACTACCCACTCGACGGAAAAACTTGGGCTGGGGTGTTAACATATTTTTTTATGGAAAGAAGATATTTATTTATTTTCATTATTTCCAGACCAGATAAATCGAGGAAGCTTATAAAAATGTAGGAGAGATTAGTTGCTAATGATGGAAGTCGGTTCTTTTTTCCTTAAAATTATTATCAATAAATTTGAGTACCTTCAAAAGTCGTGTCAAAATGCAAATTCGTGTCGAAATCTATAATTAGCGAGTTACACACCCCGTTAAAGGCACCATGCGGGTCGTGATCACGAACTCTTTAATGATCCTGGATAACATAAATTTGCATTTTTGAAAGCACGAGCAAGAGGTACTTTTATGAATTTGATTTTGAAGATCGCAAAGAAATATTTCGACTATGACCTGGCAATACGTCCTATCTAAACCGTCAGCATGATACGAGTTTGATTACTATTACTATAACAGATAGTACTTTTTGTTTTAAAAATTGCATGAACTTTTAAGATCAGATAGGACCTGTTGCTAGTTCAAAGTCGATTTGTCATCTGGCCGTACGAAATGGTTAGTCGAATATTACTAAAATATAATAAACATAATGCGTGTAAATAAAGTAAAGAATTTCACAGCAAAGAGTTTGTGATTTTAAGGATGTAACTTACAATCCTCAGATTAGTGAATTTAAAACGTATTAGAATTATTTTCAACTAAATATTTAAGAATTTGAAGTATTATGTATTACAAAAATAAGCTTAGTTTTGATACCTCAGGGTACAGAGTCAAGTATTCGACCAACTGGACCACAGCCGCTCGGAACAATGGAAGTCAATACTAATCTTCTCAGCCCAAACGCCTTTTCATTGACCATTGCATAACCCTCAATCAAATGAGAGTCAACCGGCGTGACTCATATGTATCTTTTGTATACATCCACCATTCTTATAACTTCACTATAACACGTACATCATTGCAACGTGAGATGCGCGAACTCACGAAAATGCACTAAACATGAAAGCTTGATTGCTTGATAAGACGGTTGCCTACACATCACGTCTGACTTGTACACTGTAATCTGACCTCTATTTAAAAGGTAATATGATCACGACTAATAAAATGATTGATTAATGAGTCGATATCTTTCACTAACATTATGAATCGTGGCGTGATTAACACATTGGCGGACAGTAAGAAAGACACAATAGATGCTTTATTGTTATGACGCCTAAGGCGTTTACTGTCCGGGAAAGAGTTAATGCCGACCTTCCTTGACATTTGGAATAATTCCTTTTACCAGAGTACCATAATAAAATAGATAAATATTTTCATAGCAGTTGACTATAAAAGACGTGTGAGACTATGTGTTAAATACAGATCCAAATAAGGATCCTAAATACCCTTTTAAGCCGAAGTCCACTTACTGTTTCTGTAGACCCTACCATGAAGAGTCCATTTCACCAGTCCCCCTAGCAAAGCGCTCCGAGAAAGAAATGACAAGACACATCGGGCACTGCGATTGGTCGAAACAAGTTAAGTCGCACGATGTGCGACATAGTAGCCAATCACAACGCGTATTTGTTTTATATCGTGTATTTCTTGACGCCCTTGCTAGGGCTGCAGGTGTCAATATCCTAGCTTCATAAGAAACACACAATGAGCTTAACGAGTTATGATGAGAACGAATATGGGAAGGTTTTTTTGTTCCGTAGACTTCAGCTTAAAAGGGTTATTTAAAAAAGATCGCCCTGTATAATGTGTTGTTATTTTTACATACCTTTGAGCATGGTCGTTTAGCATGGTCACCACTTGGGCCACTATGCCCTTGATGGGTGCCTCTCGCTCCACAATCAGGTTCGGCCTTTCCATCTTCATCACGTCAATTTTGTGGGGTTTGTGCACTTTGGATTTCTGATTGAATGTTTGTTTGATTGATTGATTGGCACTGGTGATTCGACACTCCGGGAGAATTATTTCATTGCATTTCACGTTATGTGTTGTAAGGTAGTTGGTCGACACACTTTATACTGGTAATAGTTTAAAATATCACTGTTTAATGTTGTTGTTTGATGCTTTATGAAGAAAGAAACATTTTGAAAAATGTTTGTTTACGTATTTTAATTTCGTTCTATTGTAGCCGTAAGTTAAACATATTTTTTTTTTATTATCTGTACTTCGTGTAAGGGGATCCCTAGCAGCGGTGTGAGAAACGTTGTTGGGTTCGTCAATAGGAACAACTTTTACTGTGGCGACAATGCGGGGTAACGCAAAAACATTGTTTTCATCTCCATACAATATTATTTTTTTTGCCTTCTTTTTACTTTACACACACGTAGTATGCATATTTATGTTGGAGTTTGTATTATTATTGATATTTCAATAATAATTAATCATACTGCTAAGATGCACTTGTCTGTTGTTGATATAAAACTAGTTGTTAGACATTCAAAGAAGAAAGTAAACTACTTGTAGTCAAAAAAATAATTAAAAAACATTTTGATTATTGTTTTGAGATGACTTCAAGATGGACGACCCGTACACTTTATTATATTAAAAATTTCACTTAATGACGTGCCATTTTCCGCGGCAATTTAATTGACCATGTTCAGGTATAAGTGGCTCATCATATTTTGGAAAACTTTACAACAAAATAAGCTTTATTAACGATGACATAACAAACGTTTTACTATGCGCTGTAACCGCGAGAGTTGCACAATATAAAAGTGCGAAGCATACTTACATACCTACTTGGACCATTGTGAAAATTACAAGACACTTTTTTATCTATTAAGAAGTGTTAGCCGTAATGGCTTGTCAGTCAAATTGCAGACATGTGGTTTCATTTTTATTTGTACCATAATAGGAGTAAGATTAATTCTTAGTTAGCTTTCCGTCGTACAATAGATTACGAAATCAACGTACATCTTCGTTGAAATTATTACGTTTGAAGAACAATAACACTACAGGGGCCTTGGGACTATTCTGTCTCAATAGTTCTGTGCTTAAAAGCGGTTCAATTTAACTTGACCACTGTTGTGTCGGAAACAGTACTGAGAGGATGGGCCAAAATGTTCTTGTTGTTGATTCACTACCGTTTCGTTACACCATCGTGATTGCTTCTAACAATTCGAAGGGCAATGTTTGGACTACAATAACGGTCGCTTGAAAGTTAACAAAGTTTTTTCTTTTTAAGGCCCGCGTTCATGAGATTCGATTCCATGGTGCGGCTGTGTATTTTTTTGTGTAATTTTATTAGACCGTAAGATTTATAGGTACACGAAATACCAATGTTATTATTGCGAATAGTAAAATGTAATGAAAGAGGGTGTAAGTATCTATTAAGTTTAAAATTAGGATTTCGCAAATTAATAATCTGTTTTTTTTTAATATAACTACACAATATTGACACAATATTTAGTAATTTTAATGGAGTTTCAGCAAATTGTCGTAATGCATTCATTTATTATGTTTTGCTTCTGTGCATTTCGGTTTTAAGTTATTTACATAATATTAAACCTTTAAGTGGCGTGCAATTGGAGAGGTGACAATTTTTACAAGTGACAGTTTGGATCCAGAAGTACATCATTTTCCGAACATTTTGGTGGAAAGGAGACAGACTGAAGGTGGTACGTGTCTTGCAAGACTAGTTCTGATTGGTCTGAGTCGTATCATGTACAAATAAGATTTTTTCGAAAAATACATTATCTAGGTAGGTAGGGATTTTGATACTTGTAAATTTTTCTTTTCATTCGTTGATTATGAAATTACATCGTTGAAAATCCGGCAACATAATTTCGCAAAGTGACAGATAGATCTGTCAAATCTTTCACCGAATTATTAAACAGACTATACACATCAAAAGTGTCTAGGGATCAAGAACATTTCTAGCTCAAAAAAAAAAATTAAATCAAATCTAATCTTCTGGATTGGTCTCCTACATAATCCTCATGCCTGTATCAATTACTTATTACCACATTTTGAATAAATTATGAATGAATGCAGTTTTTGTAAAATACATCCTTGATTGCAATCTTCTAAAATGTACTTGATGCCTAGACACTTTTGATGTGTGTATAAGTAACAATATGACACCATATTTATAAAATGAAACTATTTTGAATTGAATTGAATTAATTATTTCAAACAAATATAAGACGAAATTGGGTCAGTGGTCGCGAGAGAAGCTTCAATCCTACAATAGCATCATTATGCAGCAATCAATAGCTAATTATGACATGATCTAAACTACGAGATACGTACCAAATGTGCACTAATGGCTATGAAAGTAGTACAAGAAATAAAATAATGAAAAAGCTCTTAGCGGTTGAGCCATTTAATCGAGTATGAAACGAGAACACTGCTTAGTTTAAAAAGCAAGCTTATTCATAAGAGGCACATAATTTATGATGTCTTTTTACTTTAGTCGTTTAAACTCACACTTTATTCACCGGTGTGTCTGAGATTTCACTCATAACCGAGTTATAAATTATACCCTTTTTTTGTTTAAAAACTGTACTATCTATTCACTGTACACAACATAGTATTTTGAACATTTGACCGGCCGCATTAAAGCGAGCCGGGGGTAGATATTCAATGTTGCCATGGTAACGAAAAGGACAACAATATTTGCATAGCTTCCCTCCCTTTCGTTCCTCGGTGTGATATCTGATTAGGATATCTAGGTCATAATTATTTTTTTTTATTGACTTAGTGTGTTGTCAGCGTTCAACTGCAAGTATGCTGAATGCATCCCTACGAAGCCTATGTTAAACAGTTAAAACTGTCTTACGCGGAAATAATAACGTAATAATATAATAATAATATAAAAATAACGTAATAATATCGTGAATAAGGAAGCTGGTAACCGGTGCCGTTCGGTAAATCTTAGAAATGAAGTCGGCGCTGGTAGCCGGCGCAGACAATATTCAATACAATGTCCCGATAAGCGCTGGTTACCTGCTTTCTTTCAGTATACGCCCTACACCTGCATTCCCTTTTTTATTAACCTTATACCTCATGAGCCACATAACGTCCCACTGCTGGACGAGAGCCTCACTCAATGATTTTTCCGTCATTTGGGATGAAATGCCAATAATCGCGACGCTCGGGTTAGCGATCGCAATGGTGTTGTGGTTTAACTCACAGAGAGCGACTTCTTACGACCCCCATGCCGGGAAAAGTTGGTCTGGGGTGATACATATATTCTATTCGCCGTCACCACACGGCCTGATCCGAACCTTTTCCCTATAGGTAACAGCTATACATGTATGCTGGGAAATTAAAAAATCTACTAAGCATAATAATAAGTATGCAATATTTTACTTTTTAAATGTAGGTAAGAATTTACGTTTATTCGGCTACCTACATTTTGTAATGAGGGTAGACAAAATAAACCTATAACAGTAATGTTGATTTACCACACCGAAACCACAAGTGCGAATTAGTACCTACCATTTGTAGGTTTATCATTTCCGACTTTATTGACCGCAATATCCATTATTTTTTACAACAGATAAATATATCTTATCGATTTGATTAAATGCTGTCCCAGTCAATGACCGTAGCCTTAGACGTAAATTGATTTCAATTGTTTCATATCAGAGAATTCAATTGAATACTCTACGCCCTGAAGTCGTATGAAGTTTGTACTTTATGCGAATGCAGCAGATTTTCCTAATTGCATTAGCCTCGCGTTCCAGTTACGTTGTAGCATAAAACATACGCAAATTCGTGATGTTTTCATCCCGTACAAAGCGACAAACAACAACAAAACACTACTGTAGTCTTTCCACTGGAATCCCAGCGAGAGTAAACATAAACACATTTCGTGTATCAAAGCCAATGGATAAATCACGAAAAACACATTTCACAGACAATTCCTCAATTATGCACAGAACACTGGCCGGTAACATTGAAACGACAAAAACGAAAAAGAAATTCGAATTTTCGAAAAGCGAACGTTCTATTTATCTGGCACGTGGTGTTGACGGACGTCCGCGCGCTCGCTCGTCCCCACTAACTGACTGACTGAACCTCGGCAAGCGCGCGGAGATGCCCGCAAAGCCCCGAAGCCCCATGCCTCAAGTTGTGATCTTGTTACTTCACCGCACAAGGACCTTTCGACACACCATTCTTTCCGGACGCGCGAATCTTTATTGCGATAGTCAATCGATTTGCCATAGTCACTCCGTTTTGGAACGGTTGACAAAAAAAGCATTCGGATCTCGTCTGGGAGCGTCTCGAGTTGCTTAATTGCTTCAATGGAAATAAAACAAGAATTAAAGGTACTTACGGGCATTGGTACAAGTCTATTAATAATTATAAGTAACTAGCTGCCCCGGCAAACATTTATTGTTTTTCTATAAGAAGTGGCCTTAGGATCTCGTATATTGGAAGTAGTACCAGCTGATAGAGGTTAAATTCATATTTACTTAATATTCTCTGGAATGTGACTTATAATTCAAGACCTAAATCAGCCAAATCGGTCGAGACGTTCTCGAGGTTTAGTGAGACTAACGAACAGGAATTCATTTATATAAATAAGAAGGATTTATCCATAAAGTTTATTCGTCATTTCTGCTTCAAATATATGTCAATTTAGCGAAGATTGTAACCAAGGAAAATTTCTCATTATTTGCAAGCGCAGTTTCTTAAAATTCTCGTGTAGGCATTTTGATAAATACGCGCGGCTGAGAGTTAATCAATTTACTAAACAATACCTTCTAAACTATGACCGTTGTTGCTTCGTGCTAAGAACTATTGTATTGTTTTTCAATAACCTTCGTTGGTACGTTCACACTGTCAGTTTAGCGACATGTCCATTGTTTTGATGTGAACGCGGCTTAAGGAGGTCGCGTACGACAGCCGACAGATGGGCTCGTAGGAATCTGGGGCACGCCGAGTGATCCATTCATAGGAAGTAAACAAAGACACACACATCCCAGTATTATTGATGAGCTATAAATATCCCATTGTTTGGGTGCTGTCTGGCTAATGTAACAATTCTCTTTTGACAGCTGTCCACTGCACTATTGATTGTCAAGTCTCCAAATCTACTATATAAAAATAAGTCGGGTTTTCCTCCCTGACGCTATAACTCCAGAACGCACGAACCGATTTCCACGGTTTTGCATTCGTTGGAAAGGCTCCGTAAGGTTTATAGCAAAGAAAATTTAAGAAAAATTTCAACAGAAAAGCGGGAATACGAAACGAAGCCATCTGGTGGCGAAACGGAGTTCGCCGTGTTTGCTAGTTACATATAATATGCAGGTGACAGCTACATTTGCCAGGGTGTAGTGACTCTAATCTTTTTTTAAAGAATCGTTTCTTCATTCCATTTATCATTGCACAAATCATCAAATGTATAGATTTGTCACCTGTCATAATAGACTTTACGGTGAAGTTTAAACACATTTTTCTATAAGTATTACGACTTATTATTACCAATAAGTCGAGCTCAATGTACATGTGCAACCAGTTGATTGTAATTTTGCGTGACCAGAAGGAACCAATAAGAAATTATGAATTCAAACAACATTAAAATCCATTATTGATTTTCCCTAATAAATTACCGTCAGTAGTGGCGAAGTACCTAACTGTAGTTAAGAAATTGAAATGAAAAATTGACACAAATAGGCAACTAGTGTAAAAATTGACATCAATCATTTTTATAAAAGTACCGACGAACACAAAATGTTACTTGTAATAATAATATCCAATATGAAACCGAACCACGCTATATACGCTTGGTGAACTGTGTGTATTTGCTTTAGCAAGTGCCTCTGCCTACCCCGCTTTGGGATTAAAAGGCGTGAAGTGTTTTTTTTTTAAAATCGTACCTAAAGCGATAGATACCTGTCTAATAATAATACAAAGCAACATGTTTCTACACCGAGTGCAGGATGAACATAATAAAAAAAAGAACCGACTTCAATCAAGTACTAGCAGCCCGCCCCATACAATTATTTAAAATTTCCCTCGATTTTTCGGGTTTTCCATCATCAAACCCTGATTTTCTTATCATTGGACCGTCTTGGGAATATCTTCTTTCCAACAAAAAAAAAACATAAAAATCGGTTCATAAACGACGGAGTTATCGGCGAACAAAAATTAAAAAAAAACATCTATACGGTCTTACGGCTTTATACAGAGAATTGAGAAATACTCCTTTTTTCAAGTCGCATAAAAAACAGACCGTTGCATCGGAAGGATGATAAATAGAAATAAAAACCCGCGTTTCACATGTACTTTACAAAATATCACGATGTGGGAGTAACAGGAAGTCTATTTTGGAACTGTATCAATATGAATGGAAACGGAAACAAAATGTCGAACGAGTTCGTTGATTTTGTCGATATGTTTGTAATGTAATACTTATAGTTAGTAGTCGGTATTAATTTAAAGCGTAGGTGTGATGATTTTTTTAATGAAATAGTCTGCATCCAAGTTTTTATATGTAACGTTATAAGGTAAGTAATAAACTGTCTGTCTCATTTCCACGCCAAAACTACTGACCTATTTGAAATAAAATTCGGTAAAGAGATTGTTTAGATAAAGCCTGAGAAAGGGTGTAAGCTACTTATATCACTATCCTGCGGGACGCATCACTATAATAGAGAGATTTGTATGAAATACTGAAACTAAGCGGATAAAATTGCGGGGCCTCCACTAATATTTAATAATATATTGCAAAGTTTGTTCTACTGAATATTGACCTTAAATACCAGACCCTTAGAATTCCTACTGACCGATAATAATAAAAACATGTTTTTAAACTAGAAAGTTTCACATTTACTATTAAAACTCATGAAAAATAAACTAATAAACAGAGAGAAACGTTCCTACCGTTAATCAACAATGATTGTCTTAACCTAAATTATTTTACCCACCGATTTATGCGGTGGTTTTATTACAGAGTTAATAAAACTACGAGAAATAGGTACAAGATCGGACTTCAACGAATAAAATATTAAGACCTTTGTGGGGTTCTCATCGACGTCATTGTC